>JAOXNJ010005906.1:3682-14072 GCA_028566655.1 Metis holothuriae
CTATAACTTTTTAATTTCACTCCCTACCAAGGGAGATTTTTTATTTTTTAATTTTAATATATTTTATTTTATGACTATAGAACCAAGATTTAAGAAAAAAACCATATCCGAAACAACGATTGACTCTAGTGAAGATTTTGCTAGAATTTTTACCGAATTTTTGGATAGACCTAAGGTTTTTAAGCATTTATTAACCACCGAGTTATACAAAAAATTTCAACCTTCTGATTTGTTTCAAGAAGTTTTAAATAACCCAGCAGAGTTGGAAAAATTTTGTGAAAAAGTAAGCTCTAGTATTTACGATTATTTAAGTATCGATGATAATAAAAACAATCTGATAGGAAGGTTCGAGCGGGTTTATGCAGGTTCAGCTAGCCCAAGCCAATCTCAAATAAGTGATTATTTTTCCAGAGGTAATCGTAAGTTTATTGGCCGGATAATTAGAGATATCAAACAGACTAATAATTATCACCTCAACGATCGCAGGATAGCTGATATTGCAGGATTGGTAGGTCAAAGCTTTTTGGAGGTTTTGGAAAAAATGTTTGTTTTGTTGGATGAAACCAAAAAAGAAAAAAGGAGAATGAGTAGGTTTAGTGAGAAAGGGTATCAAAACATTCGGGATCTTACTCTGCAGATTCAGGATATTACCAGCTTTTTGGATTCTCGAGAAAGAGCAATCTTGGCTATGAAATTACAGAAGTTTTCGGATTCAGAGGTTTTGGAATTTGCTATAAATTATGTTAAGCAGGTTAGTGAGCTAGAAATTCAAAATTTAGATTGTAAATCCAGAGAAAAGTCAAAAATCTCTAAAGAAATCAAAAAATCTCTGCTTAGATTGTTAGATCCTGAGCAGGGGTTGAACTCAAAGATGCAAGAAAACTACACCAAGCTGTTGAATTTTTGGAACAAGGTTTTGGGTAGCCCAGAACTAAAATTTCACTTTTTGAACAACCTAGAGGTGGTAAGTGAAAAAATTCTAAGCTCTCTAGAGACAGGTCAAGAATTGCAGGTTTTTCTACCTACTTGTCCAGACTATACTGGATTTTATGATGAAAATGGGGTTTGGAACTTCGATTTCAAAGGTCTTGGGACAGGTGAAGAAGGTTTGATGGATGTAGGGGTTGTAGGTCAAAAAGCTATTCCGATGGCGACTGAGGTTCGGCAAACTTTGGAGGGGTTGAAAATACCTGCTAAACTTACTCATTTTTTACCTGAGTGGGAATTTCCAGAAAATGGATTTCAAGGTTTAAGCAAAGATGAGACTAGTCAAAATTTAGTTAACCAATTAGAAGCGGTTAGGCAGAATTACCAAGCCGCTGGAGTAGATATAGATACTATTCTTAGTAGTGAGATAATTTTAGACCAAGATTTTTGGCAGGCCAGGGAAGAGGTTAGTGATAAAATTAAAGATCTAATTTCTGATCCTAACCCATCCGATGAAATCCTAAAACTTCTGAATTATATTTTTAAAAAAGGGGAAAAATTATACACCAGATGGTTTCCTCGAGAAATCCACGAAGAAGAGTCTGTCTATATAGAAAGAATAAAAAAAGAGGTGGTCGTCAAAACCTTGGCTGAATATATCGTAGTGGCTCGGCAGTATTTGAAATTTGGGAATGCTATTGGTCTGGATAGTAGTAGCTCTGTGATGGCCACAGTTTACCGAAAAGAATTTCAAGATCTGATTTGGGATGGGCAGGCTGGAGCTCCAGTGATTTTTGCTTATGCAGCCAAATCCAAGCATTATGCTGGGGATTAAAAACTAGAATTCTGAAAGCTTGGCCTAAATAGCTTTGTTTCTTGCCTATTGTTTGCTACTTTAGGTTCTTCAATTCTTTTAAATCTCAAATTGACTTTTCAGCTGAATTGCTTGTATATTCAAATATATTCTAATTAGACTAGACTAATTTTAAATTAATTACTGTATCCAATCAAAGCCAAATTTATTTTACTATATTAATTTTTTATTAACCATGAATCCATTTCAAGCGTATTTTAGACAAATAATTGACAAACAACCTATCGACTTTTTACAGTTTACCCTACGGCTGGTGGAGAAGTGGCTTTGGCTAAAGATGGCTTAACTGCTTTTGTCTGGACAGATGGCCGTTACCCTGATATAGAAAAAGGTTATTCTGTGAATCAAATTTGTACTGAATCGATAACCGTTCTGCTTGGTATGGTGGTACTGGAGATCGAGTCTAAACTTCTTACTCTTAAGGTCGGAGATAGTTTTGTAATTCCACCGAAGCAGAAATACTCTATCGCTGGGAAAGCTGTTTGTCAGGTCAAAATCAGTCCTAAATGGGATAGCTCTCAAAATTCATTTACTTTCTAACTTTCTTTTTAAATTTCAATTTCTAATATGTCTGTACCTAAAAATTTACTTATTCAAAGACGGCAAAAACTATTTGAAAAAATGGATAAAAATTCTGCCTTAATCTTGTTTTCCAACCAGCTGATAGCTAGGAATGCTGATGTAGAATACCCTTTTCGCCAAGATTCTAACTTCTATTACCTTACCGGAATTGATGAGGATTGTGCTGTGTATTTCTTGAAAAAAGATTTGGATGGTCAGAAGAAAGAGATTCTCTTCATCCAAGAAAAGACTTACCAAGAGGAGATCTGGACAGGAATGGTCAATGGTAGAGAAAAAACCATAGAAATTTCTGGAGTCGAGGAGATAGCAAACTTTTTCAACCTAATACCCAAAGTGGAGCTAGAAATCCAAAACTTACAAAAGCTTTACTTTGATCCAAAGGGTAGTTATCAGAGTCTTCGTGATAAAATTGGAGATTTGGTGTTTCGAGATGTCCGTAGATCAAGTAGTGAGAATTTAATTGCTATTCAAAAACTTAATTCGATTTTGAAAGACTTGCGGATGTATAAAGAGGAATGGGAAATAGAACAGATTAGGCAAGCCTCAGAAATAGCTATTGAGGCTCATATTTGGGCAGTTCAAAAAATGTATCAAAATTCTAGAGAGGGTAAAAAGATTTATGAATATCAGGTTTGTGGTGATTTGTACCAGTATTTTGCTTACCATCAATGCACCTGGTCTTATCCAGCTGTAGTGGCGGGAGGTCAAAATGCCTGTATTTTGCATTACACCAAGAATGATCAGGAGCTTAGAAAAGAAGATATGTTGCTGATAGATGCAGGCTGTGAATACCGCTATTATGCTAGTGATATCACCCGTTGCTATCCTGTTAGTGGTGGGTTTAGTCAAGCCCAAAAAGCAGTTTACGAATTGGTTCTCAAGGCCAATCTGGCCTGTATCGCAGAAGTTGGTAGGGTCGGGTCTAGTTATTCCTCTTACCATGATGTATCAGTTCAAGTTTTGACTCAAGGTTTGTTAGATTTGGGACTTTTAGAGGGTTCTTTGGACGAGAATATTGAAAAACGGAAATACTTTAAATACTATATGCACGGGGTTGGTCACTGGCTTGGCTTGGATGTTCACGATACTGGGGTTTTCTTAGACGAGACAGGTCGCAGGCCCCAGATTCCATTACTATCAGGTATGACTCTTACGGTAGAGCCTGGTCTATACTTTGATCCTAGGGATGAATCTATACCAGCAGAATTTCGAGGGGTTGGGGTAAGGATTGAAGATGATGTTTTGAAAACTGAAAATGGGGTAGAGAATCTGACTGCTAAAATGCCAAAAACTGTTCTAGAGATCGAGAATCTGTCTAATTTTTAAACTTGTTTATTTACTTTTTTAGTTTAAAATTCTGGGTTAAAAAGGGTAGTATGGTTTGCTAAGATGGGTAAGACCAAAGTTTGATTAGTTGTTTTTTTTGATAAATTTAACCTCCGCAGCTACTAGGCTCTAGTGGGGTTAAGTTTCTGAAACTGGTTTGAATCTGATTATCAGAAGGTTTTTCTGGCTGGATGAAAATCACTACATCGCCTAATAAGTCATTAATTTCTTTGAGTTCTTCTTGGGTATATTCACGATTTTCTAGAAGCTCACCGGAAGCTGAATAGATTTTCGACTTATCTTCTGATCCGTGGGCTTTGGCTTGGGGGCTGAGAAAATTCAACCAACTCAATTTCTGATTTTCTTCTTTTAGAGCTTGAGCCTGTTCTCGCTGGATGGTGAGGCTAGATTTTTGGCCAAAAAAGGTTTCTAGATCCTGATTCAAAAAATCCTCCAAATTTCTTTCAGTATATTCCTGGCTGTCTCCTGTATAGATCCAAAAATTATCTTCTGCTTCAGGTTTGGCCAGCAGGTTTCCATGGACTGACACGGTATAATTCTCAGGGTTGTTATCCAGCTGATATTCCAAAATTCCGTCATCACCACCGACTAGATTCAGACCGTAGTACTTCAGAATCTGACCTCCAGTTGTCAATCCCCAGTGAATATGAACTAGGTGGTTAATATTATCATGAAAATGAATAGGTGTGCTGGTCAATTGCCCATTGCAGACATCATCTGTATAACCCTCTTGAAAATCATCACTACCAAAATCAATTTCTTGTCCGCGGTAGTTTAGGGAAAGTCTGAGATGGTGGTGGGCTATTGTTGGGGTAGTCTGAATTTCTATTTCAGGATTTACTTCTTCAGGTTCAGAGTTTTGAGGACTGTCTGAAAAATTATTTACCAGAATCAAACCCAAGACAGAGGCTAAGATTAGAAATATTAACAAAGCAGAGACGATAATAAAGCTTTTGGGTTTGTTGGTTTTTTTGGTGATTGTTTTGGCTGGGGCTGGCTTTGACATATTTTAAGGATCGATTTTCCAGACTTTTTCTGAAGATTGCAACTTAAACCAAACTTATTTTAGAATTTTAATTTTGACAAGGTGGATAGATACAGAATTTTAAATGAAATAAATTTTTTGTTTTTAAGGGTTGATTTGAGTCAAAGTTGATACGGAGTAGAATTATTTATTACAAAATACTCAAAAAACCTATATTTTTTTAAGCCAATGTTTGCCTGTTTTTGGGTATGGGTTGAAATAAGCTTTTGGTATAGATTTGCCAGTTTTATTTTTCTAAATTATACTACTACTAATTGTAAATTTAAGTTTAAGTATTATTTTATATGTGGGATTCAGAAATTTTATTTTATTTGGTTAATATAGCTTTGGTTATATTTATTCTTTTGTGTTTCTTAGGTTTGTTGGTAATCTTGATGATTTTACTAACTATTAGCTCTTTGAAATCTAAGGGGGAAGCTCTGATGCAAAAAGCTGATCAGACTCTAGATTCTGTCCAAGATGCGATTTATGAAACTCCAGTTTTTGGCGGAGGTTTTTTCAGCTCTTTACTTGGTTTTCTGTTCAAATCTAAAAAAGCTAAAAACACTAAATCTGATTTTTTTGCTAGATTTTTTGATAAATAGTTTAGGGTATTTTAACCCTATTAATGGCTTATTATTAGTTGTTTTGTATTAGTTTGAATTTTTTTTATAAGATTTACACCCTGAATTTTGTAATTAACAAAGGAAATTACTTAACCGCCAGCCACCATCAGGTAAAGGTTTCATCAGATCTAGCCTGAGAAAGAGTGTGATAACAATTCCCAAAAAATTAGTTTTAGTCTAGGGTAGTAGTTGGTATTAGCAGTCTCTATCTCTTTGGCAGATGAATAGTCGGCGATTAATTCTAAAGTCTATATATTTTAAGTTATTATTATTCAATTTCTGTTGCCAGTTTTCATAACCTAGGAAAAAATCTATTTTATCAGTATAATTATCCCAGCTAGTGGATTGGGAATCAAAAATCAATTCTGTCCCTGAATTTAGAATATATATAACATCAGTATCTACGAGGGTTCTGTGTCTGATACCCAAGACCTCAAAACCTTGTTCGGTGAGGTGATCTCGCATTTTGATAGTGAACCATAATTTATTAAAAATATCAGGGCTGTTAGCAAACTCCAAGTTCAGCAAATCCTTTTCTTGGATATCAGAAATCGCCAAATCAACAGTGACTAAATTATAATTAATACTAGCCTTATCCAGATTTATAACCCTTCCCTCTGTGTCTATTCTGAGGTAATAGTAGTCTTTATCAACCTGGACTTTAAGGGTTAGTAGGATGTCTTGAGTAGTAATCTCTAAACTAATTTTATTAGGCCACTTTCTATTCAAAATCTGTATATCTTGGACTGCAGGCTGAGTATTTTTGGCTATTCTGGTTAGATTCTTATCAGTAGCGAACCAGTATTGATTTTCGGGAAAAACCCCATAGAGCTTGTTGGTTTGCCAGCTTTCTATCAAATTTTGAGCTTGCTGATTGGATAAGTAGCTGGAATTTTCTGCATTGTATTGAATTTCAAAATTACGTATCAAAAAGAACCTATCCCATAAAGTTATATAACCAAAACTAAAAACTACCAAAGTGATTATTAGGTAGCCAAAAATGAATTTATGCCATCTTCCCCAGTGAATAAAAATTAAAATTCTAGACCAGAGGTTTTTAAGCTTTGAAAAATCCGTAATTTTTTTAATCTGATACCACCAAAAGCTAGGACCTGAATTCCAAAAACGGTTTTTAGCTTGAGTTTTTTTTCTCCAATTTAATCTATTTTTTTGAATTTTTGACTTACGGTTGAGGTGGATATGGGCAACTCTTTTTTTTGGGTTATTGGTTTTTGAAGTAGTACTATTTTTTTTACCAAATAGCCAATTTAGACCAAAACTAAGCTTAGATTTAGGTTTAATTTTTTTTCTAGTTGGTTTCTTAGAAATTCTAAATTTAGCCATTATTTAGTTGATATTTCTGAATACTTTGCCCACCAATTTTCGAAGCTTTGATTGTCAACCCTGTCTCTAATATTTTGCATCAAATCCATATAGAATTCTAAATTGTTCAAAGTTGCAAGCCGCTTGGCTAGAAGTTCACCGGAGGCAAAGAGGTGTCTGAGATAAGCTTTGGAGTAATTTCTAAGTTCTGAGAATTTTGAATTTGGGTTAATAGGCTCAAAATCGTTGGCATGTTTACGGGATTTGATTTTTATAGATTCGTAGGTGTATTCGTCTAATTTTTGAAAGATTGTGCCATGTCTAGCTACTCTGGTTGGGTACACACAATCAAACATATCTATCCCTCTAGCTACCATTTGGACAATATCTTTGGGGGTTCCTACTCCTAATAAATGCCTAGGTTTGGAATTTTCTAAGATTTCTGTTTGAGCCAAAACCTGAGTGTACATAACCTCTTCTGGCTCACCTCCATTGGCTACTCCACCGATGGAATACCCAGCAAAATCAATTTCTTGGGTTAGTCTAGCTGATTCTCTTCTAAGTTCTGGAAATTGTGCTCCTTGAGGGATGCCAAATACCACTCCTAGAGGTTTGTTTGAATCTATGGGGTATAAACCTTGTTTCTGTAAATCCAAAATTTGAGTATATTGATCAAAAGATCTTTGAGCCCACTTTCTGGTCAGATACATAGCTTTTTTGGCCTCTTGATAGGTTACTTCAGCAGCTAGAGCTTGGTCTAGTACTAGCATAATATCAGATCCGATATTGGCTTGGATTTGAATCGAATATTCAGGAGATAGGAATAACTTTCTACCATCTCTATGCGAGCGAAAGACCACTCCTTCGGGTAGGAATTTGACTTTTCCTAGGCTAAAGGCCTGAAAACCCCCAGAATCTGTTAGAATCGGTCTTTGCCAATCATTAAATTTGTGTAAACCACCAGCCTCTTGGAGAATTTGATTGCCAGGCTGTAACCATAAATGATAAGTATTACCCAAGATAATTTCTGATCCCATAGTTTCTAGCTCAGAATTGGTAATACCTTTGACACTACCCAAAGTCCCTATTGGCATAAAAACAGGGGTTTGAATATCCCCTCTGGTAGTTTTTAAGATACCTGTTCTAGCTAGACTTTTCGAGCATTTTTGGTTGACTTGGAAGGTAAATGAAATTTGGTTTGACATATTTTGTAAATAGATTTTCTAGATTGTCTTGTAGCTTGTCTTGGTTATTTTTAAAGCTGGGTGATTAATTTATTTTTGGCAAACCTTATAGCTACTTTACTCAACTTAAATTTAAATTTTCTAAGATTCACTTGTCAAGATTTTTAAAAAACTTTCTAATATTAGGGAAATGAATAAGCTGATTATCATTTATCAACCGCACCAAAATATTCGCCAACATCAAATCTGGGATGATTACCCCAAGGCTTTTGAAAAAGCGGATAAGGTTTATTGGCTACCTACCTATTTGGTGAGAGAAGACCCGAATTTAGAGGTCTTGAGCCCGGAGCGTCTTACCCAAGGCTTTTCTGTACCTGTTGAGACTATGGACTGGGGTTTAGAACTGAAAAAGAAGCTGGATCAGCATAGATTGGATGGTGATTATATTATCTTTATGGGAGCAGGTCCAATAGACGAATCGGCTAGAGACTGGGCTAGAAAAATAGGCTAAAAGAGTGTTGACAGTAATAGAATCCGGTCTTAGAATTACAAATAAATTGATAATAAAATAAGTAAATTAGTTATGAGTAATAAAATTTTAGCGGGCCGGGGTCTAACCATAGGAATCTGGGTTGTGTTTGCTGTTTTGGTAGCTTTGGTGCTAGCTGGAGTGGTCTACGAGTTTCAACCTGAAGTTTTTTTTGACCGAGAAGAGATAGCAGAGAGTGAGCCTTTGGTAGATAAGCAGGCTAGTCAAAAATATATTGATGGGGTTTATTCAGCTATGGGGGAATATAGAGTTCCTGGAGGCCGGGATACTATACAAGTGACTTTGCAAGTCCAAGGCAATCTTATTGAGTCAGTAAATATAGAAAATATTGATGTCTCACCTGTTTCTGAAAGTTATATCCAGGGTTTTAATGACGGTATAGAAGAAAAAGTGGTTGGGGTGAGTTTGAACGATGGGCAAAAACTAGACCCTGGGATTGTAAACGGAGCTTCTTTGACTAGAGAGGGTTTTTTGGAGGCGGTACAAAATATTAGGTCGCAGGCCAGTATTTCTAATTCAGATCAGGAGCAAAATCCTGCTAATCAAGGGTTGGTGGAACTGCCTCAGATAGACAACAATCTTAAGACTGAATAAAAGTCTTGCTATAGATTTTATTTCTTATGCAGAAGATAGATTTGGTAGGCTTGAATACCAACTTTTATATTCGGATTTTTGATAGAGATATGGACTTTACTAGGTCTAAGAAAATTCAGCCGACTCTACAGGCTGTGATTGTAGATTTTGAATCCAAGTATTCTAGATTCAGACTAGATAGCGATTTATCCAAGTTAAACTCTGAAGGGTTTGGAGAGATTCTTGATCCTGAGTTTTATGAATTGCTCAAATTTGGCCAGCAGATGATGGAGGCTAGTTTAGGGTTTTTTAACATTGGCATGGCTGGTTATTTGGAAGCTTTGGGTTATGATAGAAATTATACTTTTCAAACCAAGTCAAACTTACCACCTATTCCTAGCAAGTTGTTTCAAGTTTTGACACCTAAAAAGGTAGTTTTAGAAAAGTCTGTCAAACTAGATTTTGGAGGTTTTGGGAAAGGTTATTTGGTTGATAAATTGGCCAAAGTTTTGAAGGGTAGAGGTATTAAATATTTTTATATCAATGCTGGAGGGGATATATTGGCGACTACTAATTATCACAAACCTTTCACTTTTTTGTTACAAAACCCTCTCAAAAATAAGGAATTCATTGGCCAAATAGAGGTCTCTAATCAAGCCATAGCAGCTTCTAATAGTTCTTTTAGAAATTGGACAAACCCAAAAACCAAATTGCAATACTCTCACTTAATTAACCCTAAACCAGTTGCAGAGAATTATAAATCAGTTTCAAAATCCAAACTTGGGGTATTTACTATAGCTAAAAATTGCTTGTTAGCTGATACCTTGGCTACTACCTTGTTTGTGGCTAGAAGTCAAGATGCTAGGGTTATTGCCCAAAATTTAAAGGGTGATTTTCTTTTGTTGTATTCAAATATGAGTATTTTTAGAAGTTCTGGTTATAGATTTCAAAGCCTAGCTTGAATGCACTGGTAAAAAGGTATATGGTTAGGAAATTCTTTTCTGAGTTAATATACAAAACCTATCACCTATGATCAGTTATTAAATTGATTAAATTCAGTAATAAGGGTAAAATAACTTAGATTATCTGAGTTTATGGCAAAAATATGTAAGTTTTGTAGTTCAAGAAATGTTATTAAAAAAGGTAAACAATCTGGAAGACAAAAGTATTATTGCAAGAGCTGTAAATCTTGGTTTCAATCTAAACCTCAGAAGAATAGAAAAACATCCTCTGTAATTGATAAATTAACTTTTAAAAAAACTATTCTGATTTAGACATTGATCCCAGAACTATTAGAAAATTAATAGATAACTTTAAAGCTAACATTTCTAAAATTTCTGTTAATCAGAAACATCTTAGATTAGTCTGTGACGCCACTTT
>JAOXNJ010006128.1:0-11786 GCA_028566655.1 Metis holothuriae
TCTCTTTATACACATTTGTACAAAGCAGTGTTTGGGACTCAATGCAAAGATTGGAATCAGCAAGTCACCCGGAGATCGTGGTCGTCGCCAGCAATTAGAGGCTGACTTCAAGACGCCTTCTTTCCACATATATGTCCATACACCCAACATGGACTTATAAGAAAGGCTCTGCAATGGTGACATATGTAGTGAGTATGCATTACCTACTAAGAGTAGTATGTATTTAGTAGGCCTTCACAATTTGCACTTGGAATCGCTGGCAGGATTCGCATGGCTGCCAACCTCGATTTACGACCAATGCCACGTAAAACTAGTCACGGATTCTCTGAGCACCCCACAGTGACATCCTCTACTAACTACTATAATACTCCTTTTACTTCAAGTCATGTAGGTTTTTGCACTGGGCAAAATGCACTTTACTAAATGTACATAGTATTTGCTGCTCGTGCTTTTTTGTTTGTTGTATCGACAATTGTCCGGCGATTTCGACGCCAGGCGAATTTACGACTCAAAGACTCAAGCTGAGACAGTCGGGTTCGAAGTACGACGCAATTGTCGTCCTTTATGTGTTAGTGGCCAATAAAAGTTACTTATAAGCACTAAAAACAGAATTTAGAATAAATGTTGGTTTAGCGACAAACGAACCTGTGATAAGAGAGATGTCTTGTCAGACCTCATCAAGGCCTGCGGAATCGCTCTCTGCTCCCATTATAGAAATGAAGCACTAAAAGCAGTTTTTACCGGACATTTGTCTCCTCGAAAATGATTGAATAATTTGCAAAATTAAAGCTTTTTTCAAAATTTTTAGAATATTATGGTAAAATCTTCGTCGGTCCAGAGGCGACGGTGGTCTGGCTGGCACTGAAGAGGATCGCTTGACGCTGGCCCCACGCCGACGCACTCCAATGCGTCAGTCGGCGCGAGGAACGCCGGGCGACAATGACGCAAAAAATGCGTCAAACCAAATGCTCTCATCAAGATTACTCACTGAAAATAGTGAAGAAAGAAGGATTTTTGAATGAAATGATCTTGGATGTTTAGTCAATATGTATCTAAATTTTGTGACAATTGTGTGTGTTGAGTGAGTGCTATTGAATGATTGATCCTCCCTGTGGGCAATGTTTTTGGTATTGCTGTTGTGCCGGAAATTGAGCTGGCAGGGTTGAGTGACGCGCGTCAGCCACTCCGTCAATCCCTGCCAAACCATAAAACGTTCTCCATTCAAGCTCTGCAAATGCAATCACACCACTTGTCAAAATGCGTAATTCGTTCCTAGTTGAAGCAGTAATAAGAAGTTTTACTAGGGGCCTATTTAGCCAGACTTTCTCATAGGGTTTGAGGCAATGCGCCTTATGGGTGGAAGTTATTGCGGCACTTAAAGAAGGAAAGTTCATGTCTAGACCCTCAGGAAGTACTGCCTTTAAGCGCTGCATAGAGTAACTACTTCAATAACACTTATGCAATGTCGAAGGCCAAGTTGTATTGTGGAATAATTGGGTTAGCACAGTTTATTACATACCACCATATGAAGTGCTCGTCTTTCCTGAGGTTCTCTTATTTAACACATTTTTTGAGTGGCTTTGGCGATTTTTTTGCGTGAATTGCTCGACTTTGCAAAAATCTAAAGTAAGTTTGAGCGAGACACGCAATAAGCCACTAACTCAGCTTCCTCTTGCCCCACAAATATCGCCTTTCCTTCTCCACCACACTTCTAATAATAATATCAGTAAATGTGCACTAATAAGTAGCAGGCATGTGGCTCGAGCATTTTTGCACATGGTGCAAAAACAAGGCCATCCTGCAAGCACCCTTTCATTACTCTCTCTGCACAATATTGTTGCTCTAATATCTGCCTTTAAGACCAGGTTAGAAAAAAGTGTGGGCCATCACATCATAAAGCTTATAATTCGCAATTTGAACTTTCAATTCGCAATGTTTATGGGTAGTTGGTAACATCAATTTTGGACTTATATTCTTCTTCTTAATGACTCCCATTACAATGTCGTTTACTATGAGTGCAGAGAACAATAACTGCTGAAATGATTGGATTTGGAAGCTCTGTGGTTATAGTTACCTAAAGTAGCTTTATAATGCCATTGCTGCAAAAGTGCTGGTACTTTAATGGCTTCTGAAATGGCTGGCCAAAAGCAATTCGAAAAAAGCATCGAAATTGCCCTGTTAAAACGCCCTAATGGAGCCAATTTTCAAAGTTTAGGAGATGCCATTTTACCCAACGCTCTCCTACTATTAGAAACATAACTAATACATGGGAAAAGGGAGTTTTAGCAATAAAACAAAAGAAAACTTACTACAATAGGTACATACGAGTGCATAAGCAACACAGCAATGTGCTTTGTGCTTTAAACATTATAGGTATGTATTGGATGAAGCTCAATATGGACTGCCTCAAATCCTTGCTTGTGAGGTTGCGTGACGCATTTTTTTACTTTGGCAAAAGTTCCGACAGGAATCACAATCTCATTTCAAGGCACATTTTTTGCAGCATCTGGCAACACCTGGCAACACCGAGCTGGTCACAGCATCGGCGTCGGCTGCCGCCGCCCGCCGCCGCCGGCCGGCCGCGGCCAATGCGGGCAGCATTGAGCGCGCGCGCCCAATTTGTGACCAGCTAAAGTTTCTTGAAAAGCGCCCAAAGGTCGAAAAAGGCAGAAAGACAAAAAGTGCGAACGGGCAAAAAAGGGTTTCCATCTAAATTTTAATGTAAAATTAACCTGACAAAAAGCGTATATCAGAAAATGGGGAGCATATTTGGCCTTTAATTGATTTCTTATAGAATTTCTTTATGTAGCAATTGAATAGGGTGAGTGGTTTGGGCACTTTTTGAGAGAGTGGGGCTGGTCACGCATCAAGCCAGGTTTGCCGCTTTTCACCGCTTGGGCCAGCCACAGCATCTGCGGCCGGGAGAACGCCGGCGACCACCACAACCGGGACCGACAACGACAACGACCGCAGCTTCGGCGTCCACCGGGACCTGCGCAACTTTGCCGAGGTAATTAATCGTCTCAGACACCATTTAATTAATTTTTTTTAGTTTATTAATGAAATTTAATGAAGATTTCACGTGTAATGCCATAATTAAAAAACCAATTGGCCAGGGCATCCATTCATTTTATGTATTGGTGAGCGAGTTGATTCACGTTGAAGAGGAACTTCTTTGTCACGCTTCCAGCTTTTTGTTTACCTATATTAACCAATCAAACCTTTAAATTGGTCAAGATTTCATTAATGCAATTTTAAAGATCATGTTTATTTATTGGTTCTTGGCCAGGTTCTGCGGGCCTTAAGCGAAGAATGGCGGACGAAAAGGACTCGGGCGCCTCGGGCAACGAGGGCATCGAGGGCAACGTCAACGACGAAGTACACAAGAATCGTCTTTAATCATCTAAGTTGTTTCATCTTCCTTCATTTTCCTTCGTCCTTAATTGTTGATTATTTGCTTGAAGGCCGAGGAGATCCGCGGCGTGGAGGAGGAGGACGAGGAGGAAGAGGACGAGGGGGCTCCTGCGGAGGAAGCTGACTCCGACTATAACGAGGGAAATGCGCTCAAGAAGAAGAAACGAGGCATAATTCACGCATCACTAACTATCAATTAGTCCCATTTGCTTTTTTGCTAAGCTTTTGCTGTTGATAGGTAAGAAGCGCAAGGCGAAGGAGAGTCGCAAGGGCGGCAGCAAGAAGAAGAAGAAGCGTCGTGCCGACAGCAACAACGAGAGCGAGGCCACGGACGACTCCGACGAATTCGCCTCCAAGAAGAAGAGCGACGAGAAGCCTTCGCCAGAGGAAGTCTGCGATCAATTCGGCTTGACTGATGTCGACCTGCAGTACACCGAGGCCGATTATCAAAACCTCACCACCTACAAGCTCTTCCAGTCGACCTACAAGCAACGCCTCCAGGCAGCCAATCCCAAGGTAGCAATGCACACGATTCTGCTTGTTTCTCGTAAATGGTCGTCAAGTGTCGAGGGGGCTATCTTCACATTTGCATCACTTTCCGGCTTCTTTCTTGTCAGGTTCCCCAGGGCAAAGTGTTGATGCTTTTGGCGGCCAAGTACCGCGAGTTCGAGCAGTCCAACGCTTCTAAGGCTCCTGCGGAGGAAGGCGAGGAGGATGAGCGGCCCCGTCGAGGCCAACGCTCGTCTCGTGGTCGCAACACAACGCGGAAGTTGATGCTCGATGAGGACAACTTTGACTTCGAGGACGACGATGAAGATAGCAACTTCAGTCGGCGCAAGAAGTCAAGCAACAGCAATTCAAGTAAACAGAACAGGAAGAGTCGCAGTGGCACGTCGACGCCGGTCACGAGTGGTTCCAAGAAGAACAAGGTTCCCACGCTCAAAATAAAGCTTGGCGGTAGAAGCTCTTCAAGTAACAAGCGAAAGAGTGCCATGACCACGGGATCGTCAGAAGACGAGGAAGAACGCGTTAATAATAACCGGGACTCTGATGCTGAATTTGAGGAGATGTTGCGTGACGTCGACGACGCCAGTAAAGACGACGAAACTAGCAAGCAGAGTGTGATTAAGAAGCATGTTGGCAATAGAAAGGCAAAATTAAAGATTGGAAATAAGAACAAAAAGAAAAGTGGAAAGAAGAAGAAAAACTTTGCCACCGACGAGAGCGAACATCAGGAATATTGCGAAGTTTGCCAGCAAGGAGGAGAGATCATTCTCTGCGATACTTGTCCTAGAGCCTATCATCTAGTGTGCTTAGACCCAGAGTTGGATGAGGCACCTGAGGGTAAATGGTCCTGTCCTCACTGTGAGGTCAATGGTCCAGAGAACCAAGAGATTGACGAGGAGGATGAACACATGGAGTTCTGCCGTGTTTGCAAGGAAGGAGGAGAGTTGCTCTGCTGCGATTCGTGTCCATCTTGCTACCATCTTAAGTGTTGCGATCCTCCATTGGAGGCGCCCCCAGATGGACCTTTTACGTGTCCTAGGTGCTCGTGTGAACCGCTGCCAGGCAAAGTTGAGAAAATTCTTACTTGGCGATGGAAGGAGGATGATAGCGAAAATGCAAAGGAACCTCAGGCCATTCCAGGCAGCTCTAAGCAACGTAACTTGCCGAAGGCCGAGCGAGAGTTTTTCATCAAGTGGAAGGATCAGTCTTACTGGCATTGCTCTTGGATCAAGGAGATTCAGCTGGACGTCTTCCACCCGCAGACATATCGAATGTACTTGAGAAAGAACGACATGGACGAGCCTCCTCGCTTCGATGAGGACGGCGATGACGAGCAAAGCGCCAAGCGTCTGAGACATCATCACAAGAATAAGACCAGCGATCCTCAGAGATTACACGAGAGATTTTATCGCTATGGTATCAGACCAGAGTGGTTGCAGATTCATCACGTTGTCAACAAAAGAACACTTAGAAATGGGACTAACCAATACTTTATCAAGTGGAGAGATTTGCCTTACGTTGATTGCTCATGGGAAGAAGAAGACATAGAGGCTTCTGACATTGCCTCGTACATTCAAGATTTTGAGGATTTGCGCTTTGTCTGCGGAGCTGACGGCAAGGGAGCTTCTAAAAAGAAGAAAAAGAGACTGAAGGCCAACAACGATGAAACCAATGAAGACGACCAGCAACAGCAACAGCGAAAAAGAAGATACAATGCTCCGCCTGATACGCCTGTGCAGAATTTGAAAGAAGTGTACACTTCTCAACCGGTGCACTTTTTGCCGGATGGCCTTTCTCTTCATCCATATCAATTGGAGGGAGTAAGTTGGGCTAGACACAGCTGGAGCGATGGCACCGACATCATTCTAGCCGATGAGATGGGATTGGGCAAGACAATTCAGACGATTACATTCCTTTACTCGCTTTACAAAGAAGGTCATTGTCGAGGGCCTTTCCTGATTGCTGTGCCACTCTCAACTCTCATCAATTGGGAGCGTGAGTTTGAGCTTTGGGCGCCAGAGTTCTACGTCGTGTCTTACGTTGGTGACAAGGACAGCAGAAGCGTAATTAGGGAACACGAACTTTCGTTTGAAGACAATGCGGTGCGAAAAGGAGACAAAGCTTCGAGGATTAGAGCGTCAACGGTAAAATTCCACGTTCTCTTGACCTCTTACGAGCTTATCTCCATTGATTCTGCCTGCCTCGGATCAGTTCAGTGGGAAATTTTGGTTGTCGACGAAGCCCATCGCTTGAAGAACGCGCAGTCGAAGTTTTTCCGGTTCTTGTCCAATTACAGCATTAACTACAAAATGTTATTGACTGGAACACCTCTGCAGAACAATTTAGAGGAATTATTTTATTTGCTGAACTTTTTGTCTCCCAGCAAATTTAATGATTTGGAGAGCTTCCAGTCCAACTTTACCGATATTGCAAAAGAAGAGCAAGTTACCAAACTACATGAAATGCTTGGTCCTCATATGCTTCGAAGACTCAAATCGGACGTGTTGAAGAGTATGCCCTCAAAATCAGAGTTTATTGTGAGGACAAATTTGGCTGGAATGCAGAAGAAGTACTACAAGAACATTTTGACTCACAACTTTGAGGCCCTTAGAGCTAAAAGTGGGGCTCAGACGTCCCTACTAAACGTCATGATGGAGCTGAAGAAGGTTGCCAATCATCCATATCTCTTGCCTGCCGCTGCAGAGGAAGCCCCTCTTGCCCCAAACGGTCTGTTTGAGATCAAGGCCATGACAAAGGCAAGTGGAAAATTTGTGTTGCTGTCAAAAATGCTTCGAAAGCTCAAGGAACAAGGGCACAGGGTGTTGATCTTCTCACAGATGACGAAAATGCTTGACATTCTTGAGGACTTTTTAGACGGCGAAAACTACAAATACGAGAGGATAGACGGAAGCATAACTGGCACACTTCGACAAGATGCAATTGATCGTTTTAATTCACCAGACGCCGAGCAGTTTGTTTTCTTACTATCTACAAGAGCTGGAGGTCTCGGCATCAATCTGTATACTGCTGACACAGTAGTTATTTATGACTCGGATTGGAATCCTCACAATGATATTCAAGCCTTTTCACGTGCTCACAGAATTGGCCAAAAGAACAAGGTGATGATTTATAGATTCGTCACTAGGAACACGGTGGAAGAGAAAGTTACCCAAGTAGCGAAAAAGAAAATGATGCTCACTCACTTGGTGGTACAGCCAGGAATGGGTGGCAAGGCCAACTTGTCCAAGAAGGAAATTGATGACATTCTGAAGTTCGGAACCGAGGAGCTCTTCAACGAAAATGAGGGTAATGGAGACGAAGGTGAGAGTAAAAACGACATTGTGTACGACGACAAGGCGGTAGAGGCTTTATTGGATAGATCTCAAGAGGGAATCGAGGAAAAGGAATCATGGGCAAACGAATATTTGTCATCATTCAAAGTGGCCACGTATCAAACAAAGGATGCCAATGCACAAGAAGAGGAAGAGGTTGAGATCCTCAAGGCCGAAGCTGAGAACACGGACCCCGCTTATTGGGAGAAGCTCCTGCGTCATCACTATGAGCAGCAACAAGAAGACGTGGCACGCTCAATGGGCAAGGGCAAACGTATCAGAAAGCAAGTCAATTACGGAGATGGAGACATGGCAGCTGCTGATGAGCGGGCAAATTGGCCAGACAATGCATCCGATTACAACTCGGACTTCTCCATACCATCAGACGACGAAGGAGGCGACGATGATTTCGATAATAACAATGATAACGAAGCAGGCGGTCGTCGTAGAATGAATAGAAGGGGCGACAGAGATCGGCCTTTGCCTCCACTGCTGGCGAGAGTGGGAGGCAACATTGAAGTTTTGGGATTCAATGCCAGGCAGCGAAAAAGTTTCCTTAATGCCATCATGCGCTTTGGAATGCCTCCTCAGGATGCCTTCAATTCGCAATGGCTTGTCAGAGATCTCAAGGGTAAAAGTGAGAAGTGTTTTAGAGCCTACACCTCTCTTTTTATGAGACACTTGTGCGAACCTGGCAATGAGAGCAACGAGACCTTTGCCGACGGTATCCCTCGCGAAGGACTCAGTAGACATCACGTGCTCACTCGAATCGGAGTCATGTCTTTAATTAGAAAGAAAATTAGAGAGTTCGAGGACATCAACGGGAAGCATTCTATGCCGCACCTGACCAAGGGCGACAATCTTATGAAGCCTCCAGTGGCCGATAGCGAGAATACTACAGCTCTCAATACGCCGATGAGTGGGACACCTGCTAGCTCTGCCAGAGCCAGCCCAGCCTTGAAAGACGAGGAGAAGGACAAGGTGGTTGAAAGGAAGGAAGAGAAGATCGAAGCCACTGCAGGGGGCGACAACAAGGACGGTAAAAAGCCAAGCGAAGATAACAAAGAAGAAGACAAGACAGCTGTTGATGGTAAGAAAGATGCCGAAGAAAGCGGCAAAACGGAAACGAAAGCTGAAGATAAGCCGGCGGCTGACGACACAAATGAAACGCCAGCGGAAGAAGCCAAAGCGACAACCGAAGAGAAAGAGAAAGAGCCTTCTGAAGAGGCGAAGGCAGTCACTGAGGGAGGCAAACCAAAGGCCGAAGACGCAAAAGAGGAAGAGTCGAAGGAGGCGCCTGGACAGAAAGAGGAAGAGTCGAAGGACGCGCCTGGAGAGAAAGACGAAAATAAGAAAGAAACAGATGAGGAGGCAAAGGCAGGCACTGAGGACGGCAAACCGAAGGCTGAAGACGCAAAAGCAACGTCTGACGATGCCAAATCGAATGCCGAAAATGAAAAGACGCAGGAAGGGAAGGAGGCAAATGATGAGTCTAAGGGAGCAGTGAAGCCTCAGAAATTTATGTTCAACATCGCCGATGGCGGCTTCACGGAACTCCACACTTTGTGGCAAAACGAGGAACGAGCCGCAGTACCTGGAAGAGAATTTGAAATTTGGCACCGTCGACACGACTACTGGCTTCTCTCAGGTCATTACCAGACTTTGTGAATAACCTTTGTTGTTGTTTTTATTATTTTCAATCTAAATGCTAACTTTTACAGGCATTGTGTGTCATGGGTACGGTCGTTGGCAAGACATCCAGAACGACTTCCGTTTCTCCATCATCAATGAGCCTTTCAAGATGGACGTTGGGAAGGGCAATTTCCTGGAGATCAAGAACAAGTTCTTGGCCCGTCGCTTCAAGCTCTTGGAGCAGGCCTTGGTGATCGAGGAGCAGCTGAGACGAGCTGCCTACCTGAACTTGACCCAGGACACGTCTCACCCTGCAATGGCACTTAACACTCGCTTCACCGAGGTGGAGTGTTTGGCCGAGTCGCATCAGCACTTATCCAAAGAGAGTCTGGCGGGTAACAAGCCTGCCAACGCAGTCCTTCACAAAGTGCTGAACCAGTTGGAGGAGCTGCTCTCCGACATGAAGTCAGATGTGTCTAGACTTCCTGCTTCACTTGCCAGAATTCCACCAGTGGCTCAAAGACTGCAGATGTCTGAGAGGTCGATTCTCTCCCGACTGGTGACGAGTCAAAATTCCAACGGCGCATCGGACTCGCACATAACTCCGGCCGCTCAGTTCCCCGCCGGCTTCAGAGGTGGACAGCTACCTGGAGCGTTTGGCACGAACTTCGCTCAATTCAGACCGCAGTACTCCATTCCGGGTCAGAACACCGGCCAGCAACAAGCAGCAGCGTTCCCAGGAACCGCGCCTCCTGAGAATAAGTAAAAACGAGCGTCCACTGTGTATCTCAAGAGACCACTCAAGCTCCTTGCTTCGATGCTTTTTCATGTACCCTTAACTTCTGTGCACCACTTGAATTGATTCGATTGGTAAAGCCCATTGCTCCTTCGTATCTAGACGCGCGTATCAAGACATTTTCAACTCCGAATTCGAGAGCCCATTTCCTGGACGTATAAAGAAGATAGAGGAGTCCGAAGTTGTTTGCTAAAAAGTGCGGTAAAATGAGTGGATGATCAATGTCGTCATTGTGTATTCATGTTCTCCTTCTAAACTTAACTTTTTTTGCTCCGAGTATTTGGAACCATTGCCCTATTGTCTCGAAAGCTGGAACAAAACGAGAGCTCTTTGACCTCGAATACGATAACCAATGCTTTGTCACTAATTCATCATTCTAGTTAGCTAAATTTTCCAGAGTCTTGTTGGCTGTCACGTGCTTCGGTGCCTCTCCGTGACCTTGAAGACCCTCCTGTGGTGGAAGAAAGCCCGAACCACAGTTTCCAAGGCCTTTTGGAAGACATGGCCTTATCCCGAGATCAGTCAGCTATGCATTGCTGACCTTGGCGAAGAAGATTACGAGGGCAAGAAAAATGTATAAGAGCTCCAAGATTGACGACCAATCTCGCAGTCCCCAGTTTCCCAAGCTTTCAACCATCACGCAATCTTCTAGCTCTCTCTCAATATTCGATACCTGATTGTGGTTATCCAAAACATTCATGTAGCCCTGTAACGATTTTTCTAAGGATAACTAATAGCAACGTCATTCATTCCCCTTTCTTAGAGTTCCCACATATGCTTCAAACCTGCTTTCCAGAGAGATATGTATTGGTAATGTGGAGCCTTAGGCAGCGTCTATAAGGAGTCTTTGCATTGTGTGTGCGTTTTCCTCGTGCTTTCTTCATTGGCCTCGCTTGATGGCGTCGAAGGGAGCCGCGAAGATGGAGAGAGGCTGGCGGATCGCCTTTCCACACCACCAGAAAGGCCTTTCCACTAAAGCCACTGCAGGCCCAATAGTACCCCCTTTCTCCCATACCTATGTAGACCAACTTCTGTAGGTACTTCCCAATGCACTTGGGGCCCAGATCAGGGCCTAACCTTAACCTAAGACTACAGAGCACACACCCATTTTTGTATCATTGACAGTACACATTCTATAAACCATTTATTGTAAGTAAAGCTAGAGATGACAGCCTTGTTGTGAGACGAGGAAGACGTATTGGAGCCGCGGTGACTTTGAGTGCGGCAAAAAAAGAGGGGAGGGAAAGAAACTTGCCACATCAATCTCTGTTCCCTTTTCTCCTAACACTTTTATATATTTATACGTAGTGCATTTACCATTCTCATAAGTAATACAGTAGTAGAAGGTTCTTGTACCTACAATAGTGTAACTACATACAGTGAGTGTGTACAGTCAATGCTTGGTGCAGTGGCTCTCCCCAGTCGGAGAAAGGTCTACACCATTTTGGCCTCAGGCCCAATGCCTTATTCGCTATAAAAGGCCACAAGTAGTACTGTGTGTTATACTGTATGTAGGTTGTATAAAAGGTAGAAGGTAGGTAGAGAGCAAGTGTGTTCCTCCTATTTCACGTAGCGCAAAAGTGCAGAGCAATCAAAGCACGTTTTTTTATGACCCCAAAAATTAAAGAATAGTTTAAGAGAATGTATAAGAGATGAGAGTCATTGACAATACACAAGTACCTACAAACTTTAAAGGAAAGACAGAAGCAAACTACAAATAAAGTAGTACATTATGTACTTTCTCAAGTCACCTCTACAACATATACCCTTAGTCAAGGACTTATTGGAATGTACATTCCAATAAGTCCTTGCCTTAGTTTAGTTATGCTTACTTCCTCACCCACTGTATGTACTTGACTCAAAGTCGACTAAAGGCACTGTATGTACAACTCTTGCAATTCTTTTGCTTCAAAAGATGCTTTAAACAAATTGCAGACAGTCTTTGAGGACAATTTAAGGGAAGTGCATACGTAATGCTCAATTGTGACAATGCCAGCCAGGATTTCCTTGTGAGACACGTGTCTGTTGCAAGGTTAGGTAAGTGGCAGAACATGTTTGATGGAGTTGAATGTTGTGGATCGATGGAGTGGATCGATCGCGGCCGC
>JAOXNJ010006239.1:0-14050 GCA_028566655.1 Metis holothuriae
GCACATTACAATACTAACAATTTGCATTATTAAAGTTTTCAAAAAAAAAAAAAAAAAAAACAGAAAAACTAGCAGGAGCAGTTAAGGGTTACTACATACAATGTAGTAAAACTAGTGATGGAGTCGGGCTGGCCCGCAGCCTACAGGCCCGCATTCGGACGGCCTTTTTCGTCAACCCGCATTGCTGCGGGCTGGAAAATTGGCCAACCCTCACCCTGGCCTGCACTTTGGCCCGCACTGGCCCGCATAGTAATAAAGAAAAGGCTATTTACTACAGCCTAAAAATGTTTATATACTACTTCTTTTAAGGCTTATTTAGTAAAATGCGGGCCAAAGTTGCCTTTTGCGGGCCAGCCTGCAGATTTGCGTGCTGGCCTGCCTCGTGCGGGCCAAAAAATGACCGACCTCGGCCCGCGCGGTCCAGGAAAAAAGCCGGCCCGATCCATCACTAAGTAAAACTGTGAGTTAGTGGCCCAGTCTGGCAAAGGTATGAAACGAGTGCGCATTCCTATGGTTCGCGACTTCTATGGTATAGTACTGTGTTGAATGAGGTTGGCAATTGCACGGTGACAAAAGTCACGCACCCGCGACTGTCGTGCAGCTATCGCGCAGTGGCCAGTGAGTGCGACGCGTCGCAGCGAAGTGGGGCAAACGACGTCGCCATGGCCGACTTCTTCGACCGCGAGGCGTCGGAGAGCGAGAACGACGAGGAGGAGATGGACACGGAGGAGAGCGAGAGCAGGAAGACGTCGCCGTCCAAGAAGAGGGCTAAGGCCGTCATCAGCTCGGACGAGGAGGACGACGACGAGGAGGAGGAGGACGAGGAGAAGGCCAGAGAGGAAATGAAGGGATTCATCGCGGTCAGAACTTTAACCAAACATTCTCGGCACTAACGCAAACATCCTTATTTTACCTCCTTACCCACTCCCTATTTTACTGAGTTGGTCTAAGTGTTGCACGTGTAAAATAATATTGAACAACTGTTTGTCGCAATTTAGGATGACGATGACGAGGCCGACGACAACGACGAAGGCCACTCGCGTCGCCGGCGGCGTCGATCTCGGTCTCGGTCTGAGGACGAGGAGGACATCGACGAGGAGGACCGCGAGCTGCTGCAGGAGAACCTCGGCATCAAGATCAAGAAGACGAGAAAGCGCATCCGCATGGACTCGGGCTCGGGCTCCGACGAGGATCAGGAGCCCCAGCAAAGTCGGCAAGTCTCTATGATCGACGACGAGGAGAGCAGTGATCGGCGAGAGGAGTCGATGCCCGTCGATAGTGCAGCTCACATGAACAGAGCGGGGGCCGAGAACGACGTCGAGGCCGGTTACGAGTCTGAGGACGTCAACGACTTCATTGTCGACGACGATAACAAGCCCATACAACGCGAGAGAAAGAAGAAGCGCACGCACATTTTCACTGATTCGGCTCGACAGGAGGCTGAAGACACGTTTGGCGTCGCTTTTGATTACGACGAGTTCGACAAGTACAATGAGGACGAGGATGGCGAGGACGAGTACAACTCGGATGATGAAGACAACGAGGACATGGACGACGAGCCTGAGTCTATGCGAAGGAAGAGATCGAACAAGAGAGGCGGCAAGACTGCTCAACAGTATGACTCGGTGCAACTGACAGATGTACCCGAGCGAATGCAGACCAGAGTTGTGCCCGTCACGGCTGTTCCTGAAGGATCGGACGAGCTGGAGCGTGAGGCAGACTGGATACTGCGACGTGCCTTCTCTGAGAAACCAATTTCTCAACAGGAAGATACATCTAGAATTACTGATGATTACCTCAATCAAACCGACCTCACTGATCGGATCAAAAAGGCTCTTGACTACATGCGGCAACAAAATTTAGAGGTTCCGTTTATTGCCGCCTATCGGAAAGAGTATGTGGAGCCATTGAAGACGGAACAGCTCTGGCGAATATACAAGTTTGATGCACTGTGGTGCAAGCTTAAAAGTCGTAAGGCCAATTTAAAGAAGCTCTTTGAGAGTATGAAAGCATTCCAAGAGGAAAAACTCATGGCCTTGGGTACTGCAGCGCTTCCAGACGATATACGAATTATTCATGATGACGACATTAACAAGGTCGAATCAATTGATAGTTTTGAGGAACTCAAAGACAGGGATCAACACTTCAAACTGTATTATGCCCATGACATAGACGCCATGAACCAAGCACTTAGAAAGAAGCAGAAGGAAGAAAAACTCAGAAGAAAGCAAGAGAAGCTGTTGAATAAAAAGAGCAAAAGAAAGACGAAGACCATCGTTAATGATGAAGGGGAAGAAGTAGATGTCACTGACGAGGAAGCTGGTGCTGATGACGATGAAAATGAGAATGAGGATGATGTAAACGAGATCGAAGAAGATGCCCAGGATCAAACTATGACCTTGAAACATGCCAATCGTAGCGATCCTTTTACGTTGTGCAAGAAGTACAAAATAGCAGGAATAGGCAAGTCGTTCGGACTTACTTCAGAACAGTTTGGTGAAAACTTGGCCTTCGGAGTTCAGATGCATAGTGTTGAAGAGGAGCAAATAGAACCTTTGGAAGTGGCAAGTGGGTACGTAAACGACAAATTTCCCAACGCCGTGGATGTTTTGCATGCAGCAAAGTTCATGGTGGCCACGCAGATAAGTCGGGATCCAGATACTCGAAGAGCCGTAAGAGAAGCTTTCAGAGAACGGGCCCTGATCAGTGTTCGGCCTACAAAAAAGGGTCTAAAAGACATCGATGAGAGCCATGACTGCTTTGGACTCAAGTACTTAAGTAACAAACCGGTCAAAGAACTTAGAGATGACGAGTGGCTAAGGTTGGTCGAAGCGGAAAAACAAAAGCTGCTGACCATTGAACTTGCTGAGCACATCTCGTCTGCCAGCAGAGAGTACGAATCCTTGATGGATGAGGCCAAAGATCGATTTAGAGTCGATCGTTTCTCTGCAGCTAGCAAAGCCTGGAACGACCTGAGAGCCGACTGTGTTGAGATTGCTCTTGAAAAAATGCTCTATCCCGTAATGAGAGCTGAATTGAGGTTCAAACTTGTTGAGGAGGCCAAGCAAGGCTTGGTGAACGCTTGTTGCAAAAAGCTGAGGCAGTGGCTGAACGTGGCCCGCTACAGCGCACAGTTGGGGGACAGAGCAGACGATGACGAATGGGATGAAAGCCAGGGCTGCAGGGTTATGGGAATCATGTACGACAGCGATCCCGATGTGGCTTCTTATGCCATCGCCGTTGCTCCTGATGGTGAACCAGGTGATTTGATTAAACTTGAGCACATACAAAAGCGAAGGAATGCCTATAATGTTCGAGAACGGGAACAGAAGGAGCGCGATCTAGAAGCATTGAAGAATTTTATAAGATCGCAAAAACCTCATTGTGTAGCAATAGGTGTTGCCGATCGAATTGCTATTAACATCAAGGAAGACATTGAGGACCTCATTCGGAGTTTAGTTGAAGAGGAACAGTTCCCAGACATCAAAGTCAATCTACTTGATGACAATCTTGCTAAAGTGTACAGCAATTCATCCAGAGCGGAGCAAGACTTCAGGCAGTACCCCAAGGTGTTACGCGAAGCCATTTCACTTGCCAGACGGATGCAGGATCCCTTAACGGAATTTGCTCAACTAACCAACACTGAGAACGAAATCTTGTGCCTAAGGTATCATCCTTTGCAGGATTTACTGTCAGAAGAAGAGTTGCTGGAGGGACTTAACATCGAGTTTATTACTATGGTCAATAGCGTCGGCGTGGATATAAATGAGTGCGTAGCCCATCCACACAAAAGAAACCTAATGCAGTTTATTGGCGGCCTGGGGCCAAATAAGGGCAGTGCCTTGATTCGGACTTTAAGACAAGTACAAGGCTCCAATAGGCTAGAGAACAGACAACAATTGGTCACTCTTTGTCATATGGGACCCAAAGTGCTTATAAACTGTGCTGGATTCATCAAGATTGACACCGCCAGTCTTGGGGATTCCGAGGTCTACGTTGAAGTTTTGGACGGTTCCAGAATTCACAACGAAGCTTACGATTGGGCCAGGAAAATGGCTGTCGATGCGTTGGAGTACGATGAAGACGACGGCAACCCTGCAAATGCCTTAGAAGAGATACTGCAAGAACCAGAGAAGCTAGGTGAACTGGACCTAGATGCTTTTGCAGATGAGCTAGAAAACCAGGGCTTTGGCAAGAAACACATTACCTTGCAAGACATCCGAGATGAGTTGCATCACATGTACAAGGACAAGAGACCTGCCTATGAAGCACCTAAGTCAGATCAGCTGTTTGAGATGGTTACCAAGAGCAGCAGGCGCAGTCTCGAAGGGAGATTAATGACTGCACTAGTAACAGGGATGGTTTACAAGAAACCTCAAGGTGATGAGCTAGATAAGGCTGAGCCCATTCGAAATGGTGACCGTTGGAAATGTCCTTTTTGTGGCCAAGATGACTTCGCAGAGTTGGCAGAGGTTTGGAATCACTTTGACGCTGGCACATGTCCTGGAAGATCGATTGGGGCCAAACTTCGCATTGACAGCCCTTCGTTAAATGGTTTCGTTTCCGTCAAAAATATATCCGACAGCTCTGTAACAAGTGTAGCAGAAAGAGTTGTCATAGGTCAAAATGTCAACTGCCGCATTATTAAGGTGAGGACAAAGCATCAAAAACTTTTTTTTGAGAAAGCCATTTTATGGTTAGCAAACTTGTAACTAAAACAAAATTATTACTTTCCATTATCAGGTGAATACGGACCGATTCTCTGTCGATTGCACATGTCGCTCGAGCGACTTAGCAGATGCTAAGCACTTGTTTCGCGGCTCTTTTGCCCCTCTTGATGTCTTTTATGATGGCGAAGCGGAGCAGGCTGATGAGCAAAACGAGGAGGATAAAAAACGCTCCACCAATCGTCAATCTTATATCAAGCGCGTGATAGTCCATCCAAACTTCTACAATATTGGCTACAAGGAAGCAGAACGGTTGATGCGAGACATGGATCAGGGCGATGTGATCATCAGGCCTTCAAGCAAAGGAGACGACCATTTGACAGTCACATGGAAGTTGGATGAGCACGTTTGCCATCACATTGATGTCAAAGAAGAATCCAAGACAAACGCATTTTCTCTTGGCAAGTCCTTGTGGATCGGCAATAACGAGTTTGAAGATTTGGATGAAATTATTGCTAGACATATTAATCCCATGGCAGCACATGCACGCGACATTCTGTCGTTCAAGAGCTACAAAGACACGCAGGGCGGCAAACGTGAGGTGGCTGAGGAACAGTTGCGCATCGAGAAGCGAGCCAATCCTGGCAAGATCCACTACTTGCTTTCGTCCAGTAAGGAGCAGCCAGGAAAATTCATGTTGTCCTACATGCCTCGCAACAGGGCAAGACACGAGTACATCAGTGTAACTCCAGACGGCTTCAGATTTAGACATCAAAACTTTGAAACCCTCTCACAGCTAATGAAATGGTTCAAAGAACACTTCAGGGACGCTGTGCCAGGACGAACTCCATTGACTCCTGCTACAACAGGAAGAAGCACGATGCGCACAACTCCTTACGCAATAACACCTGGGGCCATGAGCTTAGCTCAAGGGACACCGAGAGGTGTTGGTGACATCACCCCCTACACACCCAGTGGACAGACACCCTACATCGCAGTCACACCAAGAGTTGGGGGAACTACGCCAAGGGTTGGTGGAACTACTCCTAGAGTCGGAGGAACCACGCCCAGAGTCGGAGGAACTATGTCCAGAGTTGATGGAACGACGCCTAGAGTTGGTGGAACGACACCCAGAGTAGGGGGAGGATCAACTCCACGAGCTGGTGGATCAACTCCCAGAATTGGTGGATCAACGCCTAACATTGGATTGTCACCGGCTCAGATTGCAGCCGCCGCAGCCTACCAGCGTCAGCGAATGCGAATGTAGTTGCTTAAGAAAGTACCTACCTACATAAGAGCGACCAGAAGTGAGGAAGAGAGTAAATCATCGATTCGAGAATGGCCTTAGGGAGCGACAAAATCAAAGAAAAGCCTTCCTGACCTGAAGAATGCCCAATGTGTCTGTATCTGCAATTCATCCTTTTCAGAAAATGCAGTTTCCATTACATATGTGTCGTACTGTGTCCGTCGTTGGACACGACCGCTAATATGGCCCTCCAAGCGTTTCCAATCTCGAAGATCTGGGGAAAGCTGTCTGTCTGGAAAAACGTTCTTTTAAACAGTGCGCTTAGTCTTAGTTCAGACTTGAAGGAAGAAGGCTTATAGGAGGAAGAGAAGCTTAAAAGGATCAGGATTGTTGTGTGTGAGTGACAATATGTCTATGGATCAACTTAGAAGTTTCTAGGAATGCTGCTGAAAACTTGTAAGTTGGCGTCAAATTTTTCTCTCTTTTCGACCGGTTTTCGAACGAAACGAAATAAAGGAAGGAGGCAACGAACAAAAGCAATATTTTATTGCGACCTAATGTAATCACCTAATGCGTCTCCTTTGCTGTCACATCATGTAAAAAATCGGTCGACTCCACCGAAATCTTGCACTCGTTTTACCATCGAGAATGTCTTCATCATGCTTCATGCTTCCATGAAGCCGGGAACAGCAGAGACGAAGAAGTGTGGGTACTTATTTGGCCCCTTTTCAAACGTTTATTGCTGGTCACACGCCGGCCAACGCCGATTCCGCCCGATCTGCCCGCCGCCAGCCTGCCCAGGCGGAATCTCCCCTGGCGCTGCCGCGTCGCCGCCATATTGAGTGCGATCCCCGAGGAGCGCGGACGTGCGTCGTTCATCAGGTTATTGGAGACGTTTTAGCATTGATTGATTGATTGATTGTTAAGTATGTCTGATTGATTGTGTTCGGGTGTGAAGGCTAATTGGTCTCTAGCCCGCTGTTCTTCCTGTGGCCTCCGCCGCAATGCGTCGCGGGCCGGCCGCCAGGCGTTGCTGCTCCCCGCCACGTCTAGCACCGCGTCACTTAGTCGCCCGTAGCTCTGCTCCTCGTTCTGCTCGACCCTCCACGCTCTGCTCCACGCCTCTTCTCGGCCAAATTAAACAGCTGCTTCACTCCTCCACTTTTTCATTCACTACTCAGCGACACACGACGCCGAGAATTACGACCACACATCGGCACGAGGTTCGTTGTTGCTCTCTCATGGCTACTAACAAACCAGAACGAGCCCTGTCCGGAGCCCAAGGCTCGCCGAACTTGCTGGACAATTAATTCTAGGAAGCCAATTGGCGGCTAGCTCTCATTTTCAACATATGACTCGCCTTTTGTGCCCTAGACAAAGAATTGAGCCATTAAAGGCGTTTTTGACGATATGTTTAAGTGAGGGGAAATTTTGCTTGAGAGAGCTAAAAAATGAGAATGGAAAGTTGAACAGAAGTGGCAAAAGTTGGGATTGGGAAAAATGTCTTTGAGCATCCGTCTTTGCTAGGCCGAGGAGCGTGGGTCTAGTAGTAACAATGAAGTTCCTATTCACAACTTTTCTCTCGTTTAGGTTTGGCCGCATCAAGGAATAGCAGCGCTTGAGGATGTCGACCCGCCACCGTGACTGGGACATCCAGTGCAAGGTGTACATCGGAAACCTGGGCAACAACGCGTCCAAGTACGAGATCGAGGACGCCTTTTCCAAGTACGGCAACCTGCGCAACGTGTGGGTGGCCCGCAACCCGCCTGGCTTCGCCTTCGTCGAGTTCGATGACCCCAGGGACGCCGAAGATTCCGTCAGGGGCCTAGACGGCACCAGAGTGTGCGGCGTAAGTGCTCGAATCAACACAGCTGTGGAATAAAAGTTTGCTTTAAATTGATCCATTTCTTTTGATCTCTTTGACATTAGCAACGGGTCCGCGTCGAAATGTCCAACGGACAAAGCCGTGGCAGCGACCGCTTCGGAGGCGGCGGTGGTGGCGGTGGACGAGGCAGACGTGGAGACAGTCGCGGGTAAGGATTGAATATTTCAATGCCTTCCTAAGAGCATCCATTAGAGCCAGTAATTTCAATTATGGTGCCTAATTTTGTGAGAATTTAATCATGTTTTGTTTTTTGATATGTAGAAGGAGCCGTTCTCGCAGCCGTGAGCGCTACAGCCGTCGTCGTCGCTCGCCCTCCTATCGCTCCATGTCTCGCAGCCGCTCTCGCTCGGGATCGCCGGTAAGACGCAAGAGGAGGTCTCGCTCCGACTCCAGATCGGATTGATCCACCAATCCAACCATCACAAGAACATCCAAGAAACGAAAGCGATCTTCAGACACCAAGGACGCGTCTTAACGAAACTTGCATCTCGAAGGATTAAATCGGCCAGGCTATTGATAAAAACAACTCATTCTCTCTTCTCTGTTGTCTATTAGGATGAGCTGGATGCCACGTTTGTACTTCGTTTTTCTCTCTTCCAACTGTCTTCATTTCCTCTCCGCATCTGAGCTGAATACCCCCATCTTTCCACCCACCATTTGTCGTTCCACAAGAGTGAACGTGCCTCGTTTGACAACACTTACCGAAACTACTGCAGCATAACAATGTTTAAGTGTGAGTGCGCTAAACAAAAGAAATAAATTATCCAAACGAGCGTCTTTTCCGTTCAATTTGTGCAGAGTGTGAAATGAATTGGGTAGCAATAACACAGATTTCAGGGAACTGAGAGTCGAACAAACTTTGCGTTGAGCAATTTGCGGCGCCAACACAATTTAAAGTCAATGCATTGCCTAAATTTTGAAGAAAACAAGACACATATTAGCATCAAAACTCAAAAGATATCACGACCTTGGGCCGCCCTATATATAATAACCTTGGGCCGCCCGCATCTAAAGAGATACGAACGGAGTCGGAGTTGACTTTTGCGGCAACTTATAGCTGGCCCCTCCACATCCCTAGTGACGCCTCGTCAAGTTTTTCGCGGCGGCGTCTCTCGCCGAAGCGCGCGTCCCAAGAGCGACCGACGTCCGCGCGGTCGGCACTCTGCCACTCTCTCAGCCTCGCAGCAACAGGTTAACAGGTTGGCCTTGGCCATGTTCGTGCGCGAGCTGCGCGTGCGCGGCTTCAAGTCGTTCTCGGCGTCGCAGGAGACGGTGGTCAGCTTCTCGCCGCACGTGAACCTGGTGGTAGGCCGCAACGGCGCGGGCAAGTCGAACTGCTTCGAGGCGCTGCACTTCGTGTTGCTGGCGCCGGCGGCCAGCGAGAATCTGCGGCTGCACCTGCTGCACAACGCCAGCGACGAGGTGGCGGCGCACCGCGAGGCCGTGGTCGAGGTCGTGTTGGACAACAAGGAGCGCCGTCTGCCCTTCGACCTGGACGAGGTGCGCGTGCAGAGGCGCATCACCGACAGACTCGACCAGCTCAAGGTCAACGACAGGCTCGTGCCCAAGAATAAGATGCTCGCCATGATGGAGAGCGCTGGATTCTCGCGCAGCAACCCATTCTTCATCGTCAAACAGGGCCAGGTCCATTTCACTGCCACTTTTTAATCAATTGATGAAACTATGTATGCTAATTGATCAGATGAACTGATCGGCTTGATTTCTCTGACCTACTCGTAGGTGGCCGAGTTGGCTACGTGCACCAATGCGAGACGACTGGAGGTGGTGCTCGAGCTGGCCGGCGTCAGCGTCTACGAGCTCAAGGCTCGCCAGTCGCAGAGCATGTTGAGCGAGAGCGGACGCCTCTTCGAGGAGATGGCCGACGTCCTCGCCGACATGGCCAAAGACATCGAGCAGGTTGACGCCCTGAAGGAGAAGTACAAGGAGGTCCTGGAATTGGAGGAGAAGAAGAAGCTCGTGGCCAGAGTCATCACGGAGAAGGAGCTTCATGCCGTTAAGGCCAAGATTCTGGCTATCGATGAGGAGTTGAAGGTTCGAGGTGAAACCTTCGAAGATGGTAAGAGAGAGCTCCAGGTGCTGGCACACCGGATGGATCAGCTTGAAGAAGAGATTGCTAACAGCAGGGAGAGTGAGAGACAACTGAGTCAGGTCAGAGAGTCCATCCTTCTCGAGATGGAGGATTTGGAGACAAAGTTGGCCAGAGCCGAGACGAAGCTGGAGTCTAGAAAAAGTACTGGTGCCAATATCGTGGAGGAATTTCAGATGCTCAACGAGAAGCACTCGATTCTGCGAAACGACGTCAACAAAGGGAAGAAGAACGAAATGGAACTTGTGAAGAAGATTCAAAAGCTCCAAAACGAAGTTACTTCCGCAGAGATAAACTTGCTGAGAAATGAGGATGAGCTGTCGAGACTGCACAGCGGCAAAGCCTTCAGTGAGCAGGACAAGGCTTTAGTGAAATCGGAAGTCGGCGATCTCAAAAGACACTTGGAAAACTATGACACAAGCATCAAAGAGCTGCAGCGATACCTCGAAGAAAAAACTGTTGAGGTGAAAGATATTGCAAACAAAGGAGAGGAGCTCGATGCGGAGATTGCAACTCACGAGAGTCAGATCGAAGAGTGCAAGGAGGCTATAAAACAGCACAGAGATCAACTGAGAGTATTAGAGAGGGCAGGCCAGACTCTAGATAATGAAGAATATGACATTCATCAAAAAGAAATGGAAGTTAGTAACAGATACTCTGAAATAAGAAAACGAATCCTCGTTCAACAGATGTTCAAATCGGCGTTCATTGGTATTGAATCGATAAAGAGTGTCGCCTCAAACCTTGGCTACAAAGGCTTGACAATTGTCGGCGAATTGCTTTTGGAAACGTCGGCAAATTTGGATCTGGCCTTAAGCGTATATTTAGGCCGGCGTCTTTTCTTCTGCGTTGTACCAGAAGCCAAGGATGCAACCTACCTGCTGGCCAAAATGAAGGAAATGAATCTTCCAGGCGAAGTCACGTTTATTGCCAAGGACAAAATCTTTGCGAAACGGAAGAACAGACAATTGAGTAGCGAAGAACAAAAAGTGGCAAAACCTTTGCTGGAAGTTGTCAAATTCTCTACTGATCAGGAAGAACTTATGCTCTGGCTTTTCGGGGATGCATTACTAGTTGAGAACGAGGCTGCATTTCCTCTCTTCAGAGGTCGTCAATGCATCACATACGACGGTAGTGAAGCGCAGAGGTGTGGCGTCATGAGTGGTGGACATCAGGGCAACCGCAGGAGTGCTTTCACATTGTTTAGACTTATGTGCGAGAACGACGACTCAAAGAGAAAATTGAAGATGAAGTTGGCAGATTTGAGATTAAACAGGGAAAGTAAGATGAAAGAGGTCGAATCGGCGTCAAAGTCGCTCGCTCGACTACAGATTAAAAGAGAAAAGATGGATGTCACCGTAGTTGACTTCCAAAGCAAACGTGCTCATCTTCGTGAGGAAAGAAACGTTTTGGATCGCCTGACCATTACCTTGCAGTCCGAACTGAGTGCCAAAATGAACGAAGTTGCTCGACTCAGAACAATGCTCAATGATAAGGAGGCTTTTTTAGCTGGTGCAACTAGTGAAGAGTTGTCACAAACGACCAGGGAACATCGTGTGCAAATGCTTGTAAGAGAAAATGAAATGCTCAGGGCCAAAATCAAGGGTGAATTCAAGAAGAAGCTAAGTTTAGATAAGAAGTTAAATGTCTACATCGTTCGTATCGAGTCATTGTCAAGAGAGCTTGATGAGGTCGAGTCGCAGCTCAAACATCAGAAAGAAGAGGAAGAAAAGGCGTTCCTATCAAGTCAAAGTCCAAGTCAGTTACATGACTTTGTGAGTGTAGAGAGGACCACTCTAACATCCTTAAAGAGTAAGTTAGAGTTGATTACTCGTCAGTTGGATCAACACGTACAAGAACGAGTGACTATCAAAGAACCCGAACTGGAGGCACTGAGAGGCGAACAACGATCCCAAACGACCACTTTGCAAAAAGTGTTCGATTCCTATGAATATCTGAACGAACAAGTGGAATATTTCCAAATGAGACTGAACACACTTAGAGGAAAGTTGGGTTCTGGTGACAGCAGACTTAACAGAGAGGACTTGGCCCAATTTCAAAGCTACAGTTCCAAGCGCTTGTACAGCCTCTTAGAACAGATTGAGAGAAAAATTGAAGAGTTGCCTCAGTGCGGCCAACTGTCGATTAGCCTGATGGAAAGCAAAAGAGAAGAGCTAGTTCAGTTCAAGGAGCGATCGAAAAAATTAGAGAGCGACAAAGAAGAGCTTTCTAATCTGATCAGTGACACTAACTTTTCAAAAGTCGAAAAAGTCAACTTCATATTGCAACAATGTAACAGATACTTCAGCCAAACCTTTTCCGAACTCGTGCCCAATGGCAGAGGAAAGGTGGTCGTTGAGTCCGACAGCAACGGCGAACCCATTGGCCTTGCCTTCCGTGTGACCTTCGATGATACTCAGACGCAATTGAAAGAGCTTCAAATGCTCTCTGGAGGCCAAAGATCGATCGTGGCCATTGCATTTATGTTTGCTCTGCAAAAGTGCGACCCTTGTCCGTTTTATGTATTGGACGAGATAGACGCTGCACTTGACCAGCAGCGCAGAGAGAGAGTGGCCGCTTTGATCGCCAAACAGAAAGAGACGCAATTTATTTGCACCACGTTCAGACCAGAGCTACTACAGGTTGGAGACAATTTCGTGGCCATGAAGTACAAAAAGAAGGTATCCCACGCCCTCAGCGTCGACCAACAACAAGCTCATGACTTCGTCGTTGATGCTGACTGTCAGTAAGACGAGGTGCCAGAGTCACACACAATCACAAAACATCAGTTTTGGCGTCGCAATCAAAGTTTAGAGATTCCAAAAGTCTTTTTTATGTGGCAAAAGGTTCAAATGAGTCTTCAACACGAATGTATCCCCCACTTCCAGTGATTACAAAAAGCAATTGCAATTTCGATCTTAAACGTCATTTCGGTCAAATTCGCCCCATCTCGTTAAAAGGAAGTTTTACACTAAACTCGTATTTGAAGCCCCCAAAAGACATTTATGGTTTGTAAATTGCTTCAATATTGAACGAAAATGTTTCTTCCCTTAACAATTTCTATTTACGAGTGTCAACCCCTTAGACATTCCTTAGACCCATCTCTTCAAAACTGAAGAGCTTGACAGAGATGTCATAAGTATCAGTCATCCGATTCATCACCCATTCTGGCATACAATGTGACCTGAAAGCTCAATAGAAATAAAACGTCTAATCGATTTGAAAAGGTAACTCATGTAACCAACTTTTGCTTACATTTAAAATGTGTGGCTTACACATTGCTGAAGCGAAAAACTTACTTTGAACCTTTTTTCTGTTCCAGATGCCTTTTGGAGCGATTCTCCGAAAGGTTTCTGACTTTTCGTCCCTTGATGCGGTTTTCAAAGTTTTCAGACTTGTTTGGAGTGGTTGCTATGAAATTCGATGCGCAAATGGACCGCAGGGACCGCTGTGACCGCATCTCATCCCCAGACGACGTGCTTGCTCCAAGGTCTTCCTCAAGTCGTGTTCAAAGTGACGAAATCGAGTTTCAACTCCCATCCCGAAGAGATGCAGACCGGAGTGTCTGAAGTCTCAAGTGCTCGACTTCCATCAAGTACTTGTGTCTCTGTCAAAAGCCACTTGAAAAGTTTCTCTACACATCCATAGTACTGTACGGATATCGGAATTGTTTAGGACCCTCAGGACCCAGGAGGGTCCTAAACTTCTCTGATTTTGGAGAAGTTTAGGACCCTGCAGATTGGAGAAGTTTAGGACCCACTTTCAAGTTGTGTGACCAGTGTGACCACTACTTTATCAAATCTTTCGAAAAATACTTCTATAGGTATCGTTAAAAAAACCTGAACATGAAGTAAAAGTAAATGTAGTTACAATTGTTCTTGAAGGCTTAAAAGTTTAATTTTTTGCCACTGTGCACGTGCTTCTCATCATTGCGGCCCTGAACTGCAAGGAGAAAAGACGGAACCGAAGATGAGTGGTCCTTCTGCTAGCACTTCCTCTGTGAGTTTTAAGTCGCATAATGAGAAAATGATGCGTTCAATTAAAAGTTTTTATAACAAATAAAATTGTTAAAAAGATCAATGATCAATTGAAACAATTCGTACCACTTGGCCTATTATATCCTCTTCATCTCTCTAGCTGGCTCT
>JAOXNJ010006683.1:3352-26231 GCA_028566655.1 Metis holothuriae
CAATGACGGATGAGCACATAAAGTGATCTTCTCATTAATAATACATTATTAATGAGCCTTCAGTACTATGTACCAAGGCCTAAATTAACTTAACTAATAAACTGAACTGTGTCACGGGGAAAATGACACATAATAAGTAAGTAGTAGTACTTGTGTAGAGGGCACCAATTAAAGTAATGAGTCCTTGTCCCAATTTCGATTGGCGTAAAAAAACCAGGGGTGACAGAAAACAGTGTGGGATCCCTGGTCATCAAGCACAGCTGCTCTTCAAGTACATACATACTCGTATGTACTTCAGTTACACTGACAAAGTGAAAATTGCTATAATTTCGCTTGTATTTTCCTCACATTAAGCTACATTATACTAAATGGAAGTACAATGACAGTAAAAGTAAAAGTAATGATGAAAGTATGTAGTACTGTAGTAGTAGTAAAGTGCAATAGACTGATTGTTCACTGATGAGCAGGGATGGCCAGAGCCAGCTCTGATTGATGGTCAGTCAGTCAGAATGGCCAATCAGAGAAGGAACGCCCAGTCAATCAGGGAGGCCAATCAATCAATCTATCAATCAATCAATCAATCAATCAACTGGCATCAAAAAGCACCTTATGACTCTCCACAAAACTTCAATTCATTTCTTACATATAGGTGTCTCTCAGGGAACAAGTCGACTTTCCAAGTACTGTCTGTAGTCGTATGTACTTGTTGAGTAGCATTTTTTTATCTATTAGTCGAAATTGAAGGTGATCTATGTTCCTTTTTCCCCTTCTGCACGAGTCACTTGGGAGAGACCAAATGAAGTGGTCGAGCTCCTCCAAGATGAAAGGAACCATCTATAAAAGAAGACGCCAAATATCGAACGCAATGCTCCACATTTAGGTACAGTCACTATACAAACACCTTATTGCATTAAGTTGCTCTGACACAAGTTGGCAATAAAGTTTTTAGCAATACCTGTAAAAATGGAAGAGAAAGGCTGATAGAAAAACACATTATTGGACCCAGATAATAAAGAACCTTATGAAAACATAGGTTTTAGGGGGAAATCTACCTATAAGTACAACCTTCTTGGTACAAGTAAGGCAGTAAATGGAGTGGAAAAGGACAAGGAGAGTGCCTTATTACGTAATCTGCTTGTGACCAGAGCCTCATGACAGAAGGGCATTATTGCTCTGGCCCCAATAAAGGACACACATTACACTAGACCTAGAAAGTATCTTTTTTGGCCATGGCAGGAAAGCAGATCTGAGCGTTAATGCACATCGAGAGCTGCAGAGGGATCGAATGAAGCCACTACTCGATGACTCTCGACCAAAGTAGACTAGTGGCGTGGCACTAATGTGGGCCTGCTGAATTTTTCAACGCCACTCACACTAATACACAACATTTGACTATACTTTCATTATAGAACACTTTTATACGTATATGTAGCTATAATATGGTAATGGCAGCGAAGCCGGGGAAGAGTCATGCATTTTTCAGGGGCCGCAGATACTACTGGCCAAATAAACACTCCACTCACTCCTGTCTAAACAACAACAACAAAAAGTCACAACAACACCACTAATAAAGCATAACAACCTAATGTTGTGAATAATGAAATTTACGCTGATGATTGATTGAAGTACAGCGAATTAATGGGCAAGCCTTATCAATATAAATTGGGAGCACTGCCACGAACAAAAAGCAGTATTGAAAAAAAAAAGGAAATTGTTATTGCAAATCTTAAGTCAGAATCTCCGTCTCTTCTTACAATCTCCTCCCCCATTGCCTCTTAGTTGCTTATTTACAGCAATGTCACAAAAAAAACACATAATGAACGTACCTACAGCACTTTCTAGTCTGTATTTATACATCATAAGGTCATATATATAGAAGGTTATTACATAAATTACATTTAAGGCCCCCTGGCGACTTCGTGTCCCATGTGTCATTGGGGCCTCAATAAGGAGCGACTGGCACTGATTGAGAGTTTGGCAGAACCACTAAAGGGCAAAACTTCACTACATGTTTTGAGTGACTAACTACATTTACTAAAGTTCAGTGTACAATACAGTGGTAAAATATCGTTATTGTGAGGGTCAGAAGCCATAAAGAGTCGAGTTTGGACGCCTTCGTCGAAGACCTGACAGCCACTCCTGAGGACTCAATACTTACCAAATGTAAATGTTGTACATTCTACAGATAAGCTCGTCTAACATTTGCCATCAGATAAGCATTGCAATGCAAGTAATGAAGCCAACACTACTAACCAATCTGAGGATGGAGAGACATTTCGTGGAGATGAAGTGCTAGAGAGAGAAGTTGGGAGAGAGTGCAAAAACGAGTTGATCATGGCGGATGGATTGCGTGGTATTATTCATTCCTCTCAAATGTTGTGTATGCGAAAAGTACCTAGACTCGCTCGATGATTGACGGTTATTACTCTCATGAATGGCGTCGCAGCAGCGACTGAGGAGGCTCAACCCGGTCGGGGATGCACGAGGGAAACGAACATTTGAATGATAGAAACGAGAGACGCGGCTGAAGTTCTCGCCTGATTGCTGCCGAGCCCTCCGCCCAATTCACTAGCGACGCGTCGGGAGGGCCGAGTCAGTCGTCGAGGCTCTGGACGATTTGAGGAGGGGAACCAACAGAGATAGATCAATGCACGACACGCACACTTTTATGTACAGACACAAGCATTAGAAGAGGGAGAAGTCATTCTTTGGCGCCGACGCGGCAACGGGGCAACAGTGGCGCAGTTACGAGACGAGCGCCCGCGGCGGCAACAAGGCGCCGTCAAAGTCTTTAACAACTAGGAGAAATCTATCAATCAATCTTCGGGAGACACAATCAAGCACTAGGTAAATAATTCGCGATCGGAGGCGTCTTCTTAAAAATGCGACTGATTGACTACAAGGGCATTCAATGATTGATTGGTTGTGTACATGATTCATTGGTGTGTACATAAGGCAAAGAAAAATGTAATATATGATGAGAGAGGAGAAAACACGCTGTGGCTTGTGATTGCTCGGAAAGTAACCACTGATGAGGCTTGGTTCCACTTCGGGTGTCATTTGATCGATCGGTGGCTTGTCCTGTTCGTCAATTAAGCTTGTCCAATTGATTGACTGCATCATGGGTGCTTGAAAATAGGTCACGGAGTCGGTGATTGCACGGCAGGAAAGAAATGGCAAAACCATTTCGAAATCTTCATCAAGAATACCTTCACCTTTCTGAGCTGCAATTATGAAAACATTTCAATATGGTAAGCCATATTGCAAAACACAACTAACGTTGCTTTCAACTTACCGTTCAAAGTCGCTGCTTTCCTGGTGTAAGCTACTTCGAGCCATTACGGTCGTTGTGCATGTTGCTGAGTGAGTTACAAACGTCAATTTTGGCTTCCGACGTGACTAATACTGCATTCTTTCTTCCTGGTCCGTGCTCGCTTCGATCTTGTCTGTGCTCAGTTCATCCACTTTCTGCAGTTTGCCGCTCCACACATGCATGGAATTTTGCTATTGTCGTCTTCGAAATCGAATTTGTAGTCGTAAGATAGCTCCTCACCCCTCTGTATTCGTCGACTGGCAAAAATGATAATGTGTACTTCTCGGTCGACCTCGACGGTCTCAGTGACACAATTGGGGGAGCACGAGTGGTTGATATATCTGGCCATTCCTCCGCACATGGTTGCATCCAGGACGCGATCGTCGTCCAATCTAAACATGTATATGCCCCGGTTGGCCTCTTCATAGCGCTTCTCTCTCATGTCGGTTAGATTGGAGCGAATGACTTCCCCAATGTACTCAATAATCATTTGATGCTTTTCCAGATCTCTGGCTGCATACAGACCTAGGCCCTGAATGCGCGATCTGGCCAACACCACGTTCTGCCTCCACTCCTGTCTCATTTTCCTATACTGAGAACTCTTTGACTGCACGAAGTTCTTAGAATATGGGCCGGTGGTCTCCAATCCAAGAAGTACGTTTTCTTTGGCACTTCTGGCATTGACTCCTGGCGGAGGCGCTGTTGTGCGCTGAAAGTTGTGCACTCGCTTCACGCGAGTACGCATCTTCGGCTCGGCTCGTGCACAGCCCGATGGGTTGACGGCCAACGGCAAGTCGAGCAAAGGGTTGCGACCGTACTTAAAGGTGTAGTCTGTGAGCGATTCGATGCCAGGCAGCGACTCCAGCACGCGCACAACGTGTGGTTCTGTCAGTCCAAAGAGATCTTCGCCGGTGATGTAGTCTGGGAACAGCTTCACCATGTCGCGTTCGCGTCGCTTCTCCTCTATTATCTTTAGAACCTGCATCCATACAGCTTTGGCGCTGACATCCGTCCACGACTTGCGACGCTCGTCGTCATCGTCATGCAACGCCAGTCTGAAGCGAGGGGAGTGATCATCGCCCTCTTCGATGGAGCATACGTAAATGTCTCTTCGCGCCACGTCTTCGACGGACCAGTAGAAGCGAAGTACTCGATATCCAATGGGGTAGATGAAGTCGGAATTGTGAAAGGCATGTAACTGATGCGGGAGCAATTGACCCACGTTCAGCAATACGAGGCTGCCGATGCGAATGGTGTTGTTTTCTGTGCCCTGGGTCATAACTCGGGCGACTTGTCGCTGCTCCTCGCGCTCAATGTACACGCGTCGGTAGACGGCGAGTGTGTTGAGCTCTTGGTCGCGCTCGCCTTTTGGCTGATGCAAGTGGCAATAGACACTCTTGTTCTTGTAGAATGTTACTCTATCCTTTACGGCACATCCCACGTGATAAGCGTTGGTGCACCGCACCTTCCAGCACTTGACTGTAGCGCCGTTGCGCTCACACACTTTGCACGCTATTGACGCTCCACTTTTGAGGGCCGTTTCAACGTTGACCAACGCACCATTCACCTGCTCGTAAACTTCCTCCGACCAAAGAGCGCAATTCAAGTGCACCCACTTGTCAACGTCGAAGTTAAGCAGCCTTGCCGGTCCGTCGGCAGATCGGTCGCCAGGCAAGTGGCAAAAAAGACAAACACGTGTATCTTCCACTTCACTCGGAGGCATCTTTGTCGTTCCGAGCTGAAACATCAGGGCAGTCAGATCGCTCTCTGTGAGTCGCTTTGGCTTTTTGGCAGTTGGCAATAGCTGCTGCTGCATCTCGCTCGTCCATCGCTTCATGCCTGGAAAATTCTCCTCCTTGACTGTCCCACCTTTTTCCTCTTGTTTCTTTTCAGGATGAAGGAGACGCTCCAAGTTGTCTTCCTTTGACAAACTAATTCCCAGTCGTTTGGCTGCAAAGTGTGTATAACAGCCTTGCCCACAGAATGGAACCGACTCTAGAGTCTCTTTCTCATTGTTTTTAAGGAAGTTCAGGTCGCTACTTCGACGTTCAACACGATTACCGAGCAGGGCAGCGCCACAATGAAGACAGAGCTTAACGCCGGTCGTCATTGCCTCCAACAAATCTAGATACACTTTACAGTCGATGTTCTCGTCGTCCCTATCACTTTCTCTGATCTCGAAGCAATCTCTATCACTTTCGCTGATCTCGAAGCAATCTCTATCATCTTTCAAATCATTGTCGGTCTCTTCGTCTTCACACTCAGCATCATCTTTGAGGAGACGGAAATGCCTTCGTGGTCGGAGATCCAGGAGACGATAGAGTTCTCTCGCCACAGCGATTGGATTGTCTTGGTTGATATCTAAGGTAACAGATGCCGTCTCTTCGTTGTTGTTCCTTAGTTTCAGCTTTAATTTGGACTCCAAGCTGTCTTGCTTTCCCCGCAACAACGTTAATTGTCGACAAAAGACGGGCAAGGGTTGCAAGGGTGACCAACTGGGGCTATGCGAACGCCCTACCTTTTTAGCTTTAAGATTGAGAACAGATGGATCATCCTCTTTTATAGTTACCGTCTCATCCTCACCCTCAGAGTCGCTCAACCTGAGTCCACGCCACAAAGGCGTCTCGTCCTCTACATCTCCATCACCCATTAGGTCGTCTTCATCACAAGACGCGTATACGACCTCATGGTTGTTTTCATCCTCTGCCTTGCCTTTCTTATCAGCCTTGCTGAATTCGTGTCTATAAAAGCGTCTCGCCTCAACAACAGAGGTAGTATCACACTTCGATGACAATGGAACTGGTGGGTCTTGTCCAAACGGAATCATTTCATAGAGATCTCCACTTGAAAGAGGGCGAGAGTCAAAAATGGATCCGTGCAATGGAGTAACTTGCTCTTTACTTTTTGTCCTCACCGGTCGAGAAAAAACGCGAGGGTGTCTAAGTTCAACACAGACGTTGTTATAGTCTGCAGCCAAAATCGGCTCCATGGTTGCTAAAGAAGACATGGTTTTCAGCTCGTGAGCCAAAGTTCGTAGTTGCGCTTCTGTGTCGCTCCCGACCACGTTCACACCTTGTAGCTTGTCCTCTAGCATGCATTGATTAGGATTGGTATTCATTACAGCGTTATTTGTGGGTTTCTTGGCACGTTTTCTAGGAGTTGTGTTGCTGTCCTTGCCTGAAGCGGTTTTGCGCTTTTGTTGCGATTGAGTTGATGGTCGTCTTTTGGTAGTTTTGGGCGTTTGCGGAGCTGATTCTAAGGAATCGACTGAGCCTGGAGTTTGGACGCGGCTGCCTGACTCGGAGTCGTTTTCACCGTCTGATCTAGGCGTCAATGACTGCGGCGCGACTGATGATGAGGGAAAGCTGTCACTAGACATTGCTGATGGCGGCGTCTGGACTCGCAACGAGCTGCCTGGCCCAGGAGGACCCATCGCATGAGGATATTGAGGAACCACGTTGCTGCGCAGAGGTACAGGAGATGCTAAATGAAAAATGTAAGGACGAGTTAACAACAGCGTTGTAGCTATCCGTATCTTTATAAAAATGAGATTGTTAACTCCTTTTTACCCATTTCTTGGTGAAAACGGAGTCCTTTTGCTCTTTGTTGCTGCATCATCTGAAATCGCTGTTGTTGTTGGTGTGTTAGTTGTTGAGGTCGCGGCTGAGCTCCCATATGAGCAAAGGCTCCTGGAGGCATACGTTGTTGTTGAAATTGCTGCATGATTGGCCTCATTCCGGGATGGTTGCCAGAACCGGGTGTAACAGAATTTTGCTCTTTTGAGATATTGTTTGCTTGGGAAAACACTTGACTATGCTTGAATCCGGGTTGGTTGCCTGTACCGGGTGTGCCAGGACTTTGCTCTTTGGAGATACTGTTCGTTTGGGAGGGCTCTTGACTATTACACACTTGGGGTTGGCCTTGAGGTTGCTGTTGAAATTGATGTTTTTCTTGAGGGGATTGTTGTTGTGCTTGAATTTGCTGCTGATGGTGCTGCATTTGATGTGGTATTTGGGTTATCTGTTGTTGCTGTTGAGGTTGTAGTCGTATTGATTGCTGAACCTGTTGATGTGAAAGTTGGGCTTGTGACTGTTGCTCTTGTTCTTTTGTGCTCTGTGGCGGCTGTTGATTTTGCTTTCCGAGTTGCATTTGTTGTTGTTGATTTTGTTGTTGCTGGTTGTGGTGCTGCTGAGGACCATGACTTTGAGTTGGATGTTGATTTTGCGCCGTTTGTGCTTCTTCTTGCTGTCGTCCCTGGGATTGGTGCCGCTGCAATCCCTGTTTTTGCTGATGATTAAGTTTATCGGGTGGTATTAGTATTTGTTGCTGTAACAATCCCTGAAGCTGACTGTTGGAAGTTGGTAGCCTCATTTTGTCCCCTACAAAGCCCGAATGCGCAATGCTAGCACGTTGTTGCATAGTCACATTGGGAGCTGGAATTCGCTCCTGCTGCCCTCTTGTAAACCTGGAGCAATTTAGCATTTGTCTCTGGACTGTATTGTGGCGAATCTGGGTACTCTGTGGAGGTCGAGGAGCTCTCAAATTTGAAGGCGGCAGTGGTTCAGTAGGTAGATTAAGCAATGAGGGGCGGGGAGAAGTGATGCTTTGAGTCAACACGTGATGAGTGGAATTAGGAGCAATGCCAGAAACTGAACCATCGCTCTTTTGACTTTTGGAAAGTTCTATGTCTTTTGAGCGATCGTCGACATTCAAGGAATTGGAAGTACTCAGCTTCGAATTTTTGGAGCTGAGTAATTTCTTCAACAATGCGTTTTGATCCTCTGAAGAGTTGTTCCATGATTCTTCTCGTTGCGGATTAGATGGCTGATGAGCAATAGTTGTCGGAACTACTACAGGAGGAGCGCTAAGGTTTGGCTTAGAAGTATCCGATAACTTCCCCTTTACTGCTGTCTCACCAGAAGATATTTGCGGAGGCAATTTAAAAGTTTCAGACAATTTCGAAGGTGTAGCCAAGTTCGTTTTTTCCGGTCCCGATTCGATATGCTTTGGTATCAATAAATGGCCATTTGATTCATCTTTTGCCGTCTTTTCCGTTAGAGGTGTTCCTGCTTTGACCGTATCAGGTGGCGGGGGAGCCGATTTTTGAGCTACAATGAGTTCCTGAGTATCTGCGGGATCTCTTTGACTGATAATAGTTAAGGGTGGGCTTTGAGCGACTCTTGTGTGCGCTGCTTGGTTTTTGCTCCAATTGTTGGCTTCAGATAAACTTTTCTCATCCTGACCTCCTTCAGAGCCTCCTGCTCCTCCTTTAAGGCCTATGTAAGGTCCCCATCCCCCTCTGATGCCTCGTCCTGTCCTGATTACTTTGAAATATAGCTCGTCTATGGGTATTATGCCGCCATTTTGTCCACCCCCTCCTCCTACTTGCACTTGTTTTAAGTTTTGAGAAGGTGCATGGTCTTCCTCAGAAAGCTGAAAAGACTGTGGATTGAGGGGCGCTTGAAATGAAGACGAAGAAGGGGTTGATGGTTGTGATGATCCCTGAGATGAAGCTCCTCCAGGTGTCGTCGGACCGCCAATAGGCGTCTTTGGTGTCTGGGGTGTGAGAGGTCTATCAATCATCGGGCTAGGAACGCTTGAATAAGCGACGTTTCCTGCATGTTGAGGGCTAGCCATGGAATGACTTGGAGAGCCATGGTGCTGTGGCGAAGTTGGACGCACTCCTCGCGGAAACGGGGTACGATGAGGGATCATGTGGGAGAAGTTCGATTGCATTGAAGGCCTTGGATGCTGTATCATTGGACGCACAAAACGCGACCTATTTGGATCAGGGGGTCGCATACCGGGAGTTGTCACTTGTTGAGTCATTGACATTTGTCTAATTGGCGCACCCATATGCACGTTGGACGGTATTGTTGTTGAAATTCTATTATTATTGGGACTGTAATTGTGCTGTTCGTCGTGTGGTCTTGGCGACTGTAGCGTTGAATTCATTAATCCTGCGCTGCTGTAAATGCTCGTTGCCGGAGACATTACAGGTTGTGGAGATTGAGCAGCGTTAAGTGGGGAATGGGGAACGTGGCTTGGAGAAGAGAGTGGCGACGTCATATTGTGACCACTTGTTAAAGGCGATGTCATTCCCAGCCTCACATTAGCCTGAGGAGTTGACTGAGACGTTCCCTGCAAGGGACTTTGCTGTTGACTAATCATTGGAGAGTGAACCATTTGCACAGGGCTAGGACTAGGCATCCTAGTTGCAGTCGTCATTCTTACTTGTCCCGAGTGAGATCCTCCATGAACACTACTAATGTTCTGAGGACCCAAACGTACGGTCTGCTGTTGCTGTTGGTGTTGCTGCATTTGTTGTTGAAAGCCTGGTTGCTGTTGCTGCTGCAGAAAGCGTTGTTGCTGCTGCTGCATCATCACGTGGTGGTTCTGCATTTGGTTAGGCATACGGTGTTGAAAGAGTTGTTGATCTTGCGATCTTAGTACTCCTGGCGACAGTTCTGAAGTCGGCATACGTTGTTGCGGCATTGCTTGACGTTGTTGTTGAGACATTATCATAGGCCTGACCACATTCTGAGTTGTTACAAATGACCTCATCTCATCTGGCGTAACCGCAATGCCATGGTTAGAGCGTTTCTCTTTCTTGCTCTGATGATCAGCCACAATTGTCTTGTGCTGCTTAATTTGCTTCCTAATTTTTTCCAAAATCTTTTGCATGTTGTTTGTCTCTGTAGACACTCGATCCAACTCAGCTTGATCAGGAGGGCTCAGGTGGTGGCCGTTCTTCCGCATTGTACGCTGTTTCGTGTTAAGCGACTGTAAAAGCAAGCGTCAAATAACACTTTTAGGTAAGTTCATTTAAGCTATCTTAGATTTCGATTATGTTTGCAAATGCTTAACATACATGTTTCAACTTTCAAGAAATAATACCTTGCGTTGTTTCCGTAGCTTTGCAATCTCAACATCGAAGTGTTTTATCTGTTGGTCCAACGCCTGTTGCTGTTGAAACAGCCATTGCTCGTATCGCGCCATCTGAGCATAAACATATGGTGTTAGTTACAAATTACTAGTCGTAGTTGCAGAAAAAATCTCTTTGTGAAAGGTAATAGTGTAAGAGTACAAACCTTGATTTTGTCATTTTCTGTTTCAATGTTCTCTGGCGGTGGCGAGGGCGGGGGTAGCGAGGTTACCTGGGGCCTCACTTGACGAACCTGACTGGCCATAACAATTGCAGGACCCATGTGGCCCTGTGAGTTGACCGGAAGGCGTTGTTGAAGAGTCACTTCGCCTCCGCGATTCCATTGTTGCACAAAAGGCGCTCGCAATCGCATGTCGTGCGGCATCATAGACTGAATGGGTACCGGCATACGCTGTCCAGAAAGCATCAAAGGGTGACGGTGATGCATAGTCTGATTGCTATATATAACGCCAGGCTGATGTTCATGGTGCATTTGTTGTTGCTGCTGGCTAAGTACTTGCTGTGGATGTTGTTGTGGTTGCTGAATCAGGGGTTGTTGTTGAGAATTCAGAACCTGAGCGTGTTGAATAACAAGCTGAGGCTGCGGTGCAGGTTGCTGTTGAATCTGCTGCTGTTCTTGTTGTGTTGGCTGTTTCTGCTGCTGCGGGTGCTGGTGTTGCTGTTGTTGTAGTTGTTCCTGTTGTTGTTGTTGATGTTGTTGTTGTTGTTGTTGTTGTTGTAGAAATAGTTGTTGTTGGTGGTGGTGATGGTTGTGTTGTTGTTTCGGTGGTCCCTGTTGTGGTTGTTGGTCTTGTGAGTGCTGTTTTTGCTCCTGTTGCTGCTGTTTTGGTGTAGGTTGATGCTGATCTAATGAATGCTGTTTCCGCTGTTGTTCTTGTGGTTGTTGTTGCTGCTGTTCCCGATGTGAGTGTTGTTGCTGTTGCTGCTGCGGTTGCTCCTGCTGCTGTTGTTGTTGTTGCGGCTGTGTAAGCAGCTGCTGCTCCTTAGTTAGTTGTGGTTGTTGCTGTTTTTGTTGTTGCTGATGCTGGTGCTGTACTTGTTCTTGGGGCATCTGCTGCTGTTCACCAGGCATGGCATTGACGACCTTTTGCTGGGGTTGAGCATGTGCGACATTAGTTTCAGAAGCAGATTCTTTAGTGCTCGCCATAGATTGAGATGGAAGCTGTTGCTGTTGCTCCCGTTTCTCTTGCTCTAGCAGATCCTCAAGTAACAATGGCTGTTCCTGCGAAAAATTTGTCGTTATTACTGAGTTTTTCAAATGACCAAACTGTGCAACGAAACTTAACAAAAAATTGAATATGTGGCATCGCAAGACCAAACGCTTGACTTGAAGTGTGAGAAAAGTAATCCATGAGTGAATGACCTCCATGCAAATGTGTAAATAAAGAAAAGACAAATTCTGAGGAAAATTACTTGCAAGAAAAGAAAATATGGAAAGATTACATGTGGTTACATGGTGATTGCTTTGTCTTTTCACTCCATTTCACGTGTAAAGCTGTGAGAGCTGTTATAAAGCTAAATGCTGACCTGTACTAAGAGAGTTCTACGAAGAAACTGTTGGTCAGAGGCGTCCCGGTACACGACAGACCCGTTGCCATTACTAGTCTGAAGGAGAAAATTATTTTCCTTGACATATTTTGTTGATCCTTAAATATAACTCGGCATGAGCTCTAAAACTGAAGTTATTGATATAAGAGGCCGTTCGTTAATATGATTGCAGATGAAAAGGAAGTTTACTCTCCTACAGAAGACCGAAGACCACTTAGTGCCCGAGTCACATACTATACTTGCGGACAAAAAAGATAGCTCCTTGATGGTCAACCGAACTTTAAAAATCTGATAAGGTGATAGCTAGCTTTGTAAAGAAAAGAAAAAATGACTTCTGGTCTGAGTTACCTGGTTGACAGCGTTGCTCTTTCCATCAGAGGGGTACGGTGGAGGCGGCTCTCTAGAAACAGGAGGTGGTGGTGGAGGCGGCAGTGTCGTTGCAGACGCTGCCGTTGTCACTTCTGCAGTGGCGGCCGTTGTTATAGATAATGTATTAGATGTGACAGTCGGGGAATCCTTGTCATTTTCACTTTCCTCGTTGTGTAGATCTTGAAGTAGTTCTGACTTGTGGTTATCTTCATTCTCAAAGGCGTCAGCAAATGCCAAAATATTAAGTTCTTCGCCCATACCCAACAAATCTTCATCCGCCACACCCAAATCCTCAAACTCATTTGGTACTGTGTCAAGAGAGTTTGAATCTTGACTCAGTGATTCCTCTTTCATGTTCTCTTCTAATGAGCCTGACTCTGACGCCTCAGAACTACACGACCCCATTGGTACCTCATTAATATTTCTGGAGAGGCTTTCGTCGCAGTTGGCAGACGGTAATGCAGCAGCAGCAGCTGTGCCTCCAGCGTTAGAGTTGCGCATACTCACAGTCAGAGATCTAGTCAACTGATTTGTGCCTGATGACGAAATTGGCCGATGTTGGGGCACCGTCAGCATTCGCACTCTGGGCTCCTCACCCTTCCAAATTTGAATTAAAATTGTAGTCTCCCCCCAAAAAACGTAATGAAATACTTTTTACTTACAGGACGAGGAAAATGTGCTTGTTGTTGATGCGGAAAGGAAGGGGGCAGTCTGGGCTGTTGTATCCTAACACCCGGAGGGAAAGGCTGACGAAACTGAGATTGTCCAGGAATGCTCTTTAATATCGGGGCGTGCTTCGGTGAATCTAATGAATGAAAACATCTTGGTATATGAAAAGCCCAAAATAAATCGTCGACTTGTGATGAGTTGTTTCAATTAAATTTCTTAAACGATACAAAGCATTTACTTTATTTTAATAAATGTGTTATTGTACCTTGAACCTTGTCGACCTGACCATAGTTATTCCAACTATCCTCGCCGGCAATTAGGGGTGATCTGGGTGTAGCTGGACTCGGAAACGTCTGGCGAAATAAAGATGCATTTCAATAATGGTTTACAAACAAAGCCGAAATCACCACAAACATATCTATGACTATGAGCATGCCAACAAAATTACTTTTGTGATGCCAACATTAGCTTCAGATGCCGCAACAGCTTTAGTGGGTAAGGATTCTGATTCCAAGGAGGTTGGGATGGACGATTGCTCTGAAGACGCATTTGACCTCTGCCCAACCTTTGACTTAGGCTAAAACAGGACAAACAAAACAACAAAAGCCATAATTAAAACTCCTACCGTGATTGACTAAAGAATACCAAGAAGTAAATAAATTAAGAGTATGAAGGAAGAGCTTCGACCAGACACTACACTAATTCATGAACTTTAAGTGTGCCTCTACAACCCAATGGGGAACGTAGTTCTACCTATAAAATTTTTGGGAGTACCTGTTTCGTCATTTTTGAGGCGGTTCTGTTCTCTCTCGCTTGCTGTACATAAGGCTGTCTCTGCGCATTCGGAAGACTTTTCCAAATCTTAACAATCTGCTTGTGTCTATCTCTGAATGAAGGATAAGAAGCTTTCAGCCCAGGATAATTTTTGTTGGCATAAAGTATCATTGCAATTGTAGCGTTCTCTCCTAAAGGTTCATCAGCTTCCAATTTAGCCAGATTCGTTCTGGACGACGAAGAAGCAGGAGAAGGAGAAGGCGATGTTGCTTGCTTGGTGCGTTCCTCATCGACATTTGACATTTGACTGGGATGCTGATTAAAGGAGACTTGGTTCTGCGGTTGCGTCCAAGTAGATTCGCCCTGATTGAATGCATTTGGTTGATTCATTCTTGGTTGCGACATTTTCTGTTGTTCCGTATAAGGCTGGCTGTAGTAATTAGATTGAGGAGCAATCATTGGATGCTTATCTGCCAAAGGGAACCGCGGATCACCACGACCAGCAAACATAGGAAAAGTTGAGAGATCCTGCTGTGCCATACTTGGCTGTTGATTGATTGAATTTTGGCCTCTATGAAGAAGTTGATTAGGATAAAAAGACGTATTAGTATTAGTATGGAGCGCCATCTGTGGTGTGGGCCGATTATTAACTGGCGAAGGTGACGCGGGCATTTGCGGGTGAGGAAGTGGCCAGTTGCTCTCTCCATTGGGAACAGGTACCATGTTTGTCATGTTACTTTGAGTGTTGTGATCCATGTTTGAAGTTGAGGACGGGGGGATAACCGACTTCCCTTCTTGTCGGGGTAGAGCGTCGCCTGGTAGGTTTACAGTTGCTGACGGAGGAGCTGATGAGTCGATGGCTTCGGTTTTAATTTCCGTTGTTTTACCACGTACTTCTACCTTTGTCAGGGCTGATTCCTCCTTATGGTCGTCCATGTCTTTGAAAATGTCCTCCATAGCTTTAGAGTCAAGGTCGATGTTGGCACCAAACGTGTCTCTGAGAATGTTAGCTAAGGCCTGGCCTTGTTTGCCACTTTCTTTCTCCTTAGACACCTGACAATGACTTTCTGAAGAAACCGAAGATTTAAGTTCGTTGTTGTCATCTTCGTCCATTAACTCTTTGAAGATGTCGTCACCAAAGATATTAGAAGGCAGGAGGTCGTCGTCTCCCTGTAAAAGGTCTTCCTCTTCCAAAGCAGCAACGCAGTCTTTCTCTGTACTAGACAACTGCTCCTCTTTAACAAGAGAACTAATAGATGGCGCTCTTGCTTTTTCGTCTTCATCAATTTCATCAAGAGACAACTTGGAGCCAACTTCTTCACTCTGGAAGACTTTGCCGGCTCTTTTCTGGTCTTCTTCAGCCTTTTTCTCCTTCTTCTTGGCTTCTTTGACCTCGCCTAAGGCGTCGATAACGCTTTTAGCCATCTCTGACGACTCGCCCCTACATGACGTAGGGCTGCAGATAAGAGTTGCTGAGAAATCGTAGTCACCGTGGGAGGCGTCAAGGATTTGGCGTCCAAAGAACGAATTTTGAATGTACTCTGGGTAAAGGGTGAGAATTTTGTTTTTCTTTGGTCGCCAAGCAGGACGCTTCTTGACCTTCTCGCCGCCTGCGCCTTTTCCTTCGTCCCTAAAATACAGCCAAATTTCATGTTTTTAACTACGAGGTTTCACAATCTAACAAAAATCAACGATTTCGTGAAAGTTACTCACGTGTCATCTTTGCATTTCTTATGGGCAGTTCTGCTTTTAGCCTGAAAACCGCCGATGCCGACCTTTCTGAGATCTCTATAGCGTCTCTTTCTCAATACTAGACTACCATTATCCCTTGACACGATAGAAAACCCTTCCGGGGCTTCAGGCACTTCTCCAGATGGTAAGGGATGCACTATGTCTCCATCCTTGTGCGTACCTGGATTGACCACTTCTTCATCTTCATCCACCATGTTATCGTTTTCTAAAGAAGTATCTACACTATGGCCGCCATCATTGTTACTTTCATTTATTTCTATGCTAGTTGTTTTCCTCTTCCGACGGTGGCGCTCCTTTTCCACTTTCTGCGACCTGATCATAAACATACCTCTTTCGGTAAGAAATACATCGTCGTCTTTGAAACTAGACAAGGATGAATAAGATGAGACAGGCCAACTTGTAGAGTTTTGCGTTGTCAAAAGTCCCAAAGAGGACTTGTGCCCAAAAAAATCCGATGCTGAAGGCAGGTGCAGGTCGTTTTCGACAAGAGTCGTTACAGTGTTTGTCAGACCTTCGGAAGCAGACGTCTTCTGCGCCAAATGAGGTGGAGGCTCATTGACTGGTCGACACAGTTGGCATTTATAATTGGCCCCAAGGCACTTCTTGACCTCTTCTTCCGTGTTTATATCATCGCACTCTGCGTGAGACCATCGACTACAGTCGTGGCACTGGATGACTAGCTCATCTTCTTCGTAAATCTCCTCACAAATTGGGCAACTCAGTAAGGAGTGGCATGGACCACAAACGCTGTAGTTATCAAACCAGCCTGAGTTGATACCGGAGGAATTGCTGCCGCAATACTGACAAACCGCACACCTTGCAAAACAAAATATGAAAAATATTTTAACTTCAGATTTTAGACACGTTGAATAGTTTTGGTGCTTACCACTTGCACTTCCAGGTTCCTTGGGGCACTTGGTCCAAAGGAGGGTCAATGCAGTAGATATGATAGGATATATCACACTCATCGCACAAAATAAGATTGGCCTCATCGTGACGCTGACCACAGCCTTCGCAAACCGTGCAGTCGAGACACCGCCAACCCTTCTTCAAGATTATCTGAGTGACCTATGGATGGAATAGTGGATATCAGACAAACAAGACTTCATTCTTTCCTGTACGACAGTATTGAAATTGCGGCCAAATACTTACCCCAACGTTGACGCAGTGGGGGTGGTAGCACTGCCCACATTGTGTACAAGCCATCAGCCTGCCCTCAAGGTCATTGCCAAGGGCGCCACACATAGCGCAGATATCTTGCCTCAACACGAATTGGTCATTAGTTGAGACACAAATGATCTTGTTACTGCACTCCTCATCTCCTTCAGTCTTAATCGTCTCGTCCACTGTGGGGCCTTGAAGTCCAATCATTCGGCGAATCTTCGGGGCTTTGCTGCGGCCTCGCATCTCTGCCACACGTTTGCTCTTTGCCCCGCCGCTTTTATAAGCTGATGGTGAAGTAATACTCAAAAGAGACGGCGACGAAGCCACATTATTGTTATTCAATGGTGCAGGACTGCACTTGTTAGCTTTAGGAAGAGAGTTTAACCCCCCTCGACGACGTTTAAATCCTTGCTGAAGAGGCTTTCCTTTGCCTAAACAGTCCGTACCGTTCTCCAGACACTCATCTGATGAAAGCCGCTCCAAATCGTCATCCAATCCTTCGATGCTATTATGATTGACTCGATCATCTAAAGAGGGCGCTTGAGATCGAGGAGGGGCCCTACATATCTTGCAAATATAACTCGACAACGAGAGGCGGCCATCTCCCACATCTTCGAGATTCTCATCGCAAGAGCTGTGAACATATCTGGCGGAGATAGACAAAATTTGCAATTTATAATTAACACCACGATTATTTTTTTCAATGTAAATTTACTTCTTGCAACTGTTGCACTGAAACATGTCCTTCTGAGCTGAATGTCTGTAGGCTCTGCCACACACAGGACATGCCAGTCCCTTATTGCGCTGCTGGTAACACGAATCGCACACCGAGTAATTAGCATGCCATCGAGAACTGTGGCCTGACCCTGGGGTGCGACGCCCGCAATCCATGCATTGTCGACATCGCTAAAGTGAAACAAGTGCGTCATTGATAAATGGAAAATTGAGATCTTACACTGGCAGTAGGGCCTACCTTGCACTTCCAGCCGGCCTTTGGAATTGACGTAAGTTGAGGTCTTAGACAGTGGGCATGAAAAGCAGAATCGCAGACTTCACACAAGCAATATCGATCCCTCTGCTGTTCGCTTCTGCAAATCTGGCATTTTTTGCAGTTCTGACATTGCCATCCTGATCGAATGACCGGGGTAATGCGGACGTGGGCCCCTGTGTAAAAGTAGTGCTGACCACATTCGGAACAGAAGAGAAGGTTTTCGAAACGTTCCAGGGGTGAGAGATCGCGCACTCGACCAAGCATCCAAGACTCGCCGTTGTGGTAGCGGTACGACACACCCCCATCAACTATAAAGGCAAAAGATGTAATTTTCTGTCAATTACTAAGTGAAAGTAATTTGCAGTGCAAACCTAAAGAAGAGACTTGGGCCAAACTGTCCTTGCCAATGAGTAGGAAAGAAGACTTCTGCAGGTAAGAACCGGAAGCAGCACCACAGGGTAAGTGGTAATATTTGCCCGATGCCTTGCATTTGACACTGGCACCAAAGCGCTTGCAGTAGGCACACTTGTGACTTAAGGCTGATACTACAGCGCGTTCGAGACCCAAAAGAGATTCGGAATCCAATTCCGATGAATCTCGCTCTTTCTTAGTCTCGCGGACACCGTCAGACCAAAGTGCACACCGCAAGTGAATGAACACATGACCTACAAAAAAAGAATTAGTTTATAAGATCTTAAAATCAAATATGACAGTTGATTAAAGCAGCATCGGCAATGTCGAGAATTGCGAGTGGAGTTGAAAGCTAAACATGTCTTACATTTAATTACCATTGAAAATTTTTGGTTATTCTAAACTTTTACAAAATAACTAAGATTTTCGCAGCACCTTTGCGTAAAACACAAAATGTTAGCAAAATGAGAGATTTTTTATTACTATTTTCTATGAAAGTAAAAAAAGCTCTGCAAAACCGCAGCTTTTGATTTCACTCAAATATGTTGTAAAATTAATGACAACAAATAAAAATAACCAACCTGTATCACGTACAAAAACTGAATCATGTGCACATTTCTAAGCAAGTATACCTAAGAGTAACCGTCCAATAGTTCTTTTCTTTTCAATCCACAGTTAGTACCAGAGGTAGACACAGCTACAGTTTAGCCCGTTTCGCTCGGACTCATCTCAGCTGGAATTTAGTCCGCTTGCAAGCTGAGCTTGTCTATGACAAGGAAACTCACCGAGCTCTTCACAAAATTTTTGACATTTTGGTGCGTAAAAACTTCGCTAATTTGCTTAGCTCTCTTCAAATTGCGGCAAAATTGTGAGAGGGTTCGAGCTAACTCGAGCGCTAACTCAAGCGCTAGCTCAATTTCTGCTAGGCTTGTGAAAAAGTCGGTTCTCTCCACCTCATTGAAAATTTTGCAAATTTCCGAAGAACAAAGTAAATATTATGTAAAAAATTTTAAAGTTTTGAAAAAGTTGGCATAAAGTAAGACTCGGATTTTGGAAACAACTTTGATACTTGGGGTTAGTTTCCAAAATTGAAGGTGCTACTTATGTAGAAAGATTATACAGTATGGGCAATTTAAGGGGACATATGACTTGCCATAAACCCCAATCAATCCTCCAATAGGCATTCCTTCTTGTTCTTTTGAACAACTTTTCCGTGCGTAGGGGAAAATTGTTCAAAATCGAATGTAAATTATGTAGTAAAAATTTGGTCATAGAGGGTTTACTACCATAATCAGTTTTTTTCCAAAATATAGCCTGTATGTAGTTAAAACTTTCGGGAAGAATAGAAATGCGTGATTTTCGAAAGTCCTACCTGATGTATCGAGGATGGCAGTCGGATCTGGCTCTTCTGCAAACCCCACACATTCCAGCTCGTCTAAATGTTCTATTGGGTTCTCTCCTGAAGCCCACTTTCTGCCTTTCCCACGTCTAGCAATAGCGTTTATATGAGACGTCGGGCTCACAACACAACTGCTACCACTGCTGCTTCTTGGACTGTAGTCTGGACCAACAACATTGGTTGCTTCGATTGCATCACAAGAACGTCTCTTCTTTATCTCTTCTGCTAATTGCACCAGGCTCTCCTTGACTTTGTACTTGAGCATGGTACCCTGACCGAGCACACTGCGTTCCGAAAGGTTGCAAAGAGAGCAAAGTTTGCCTGGATACCTCTCGTTGAACAGGGCTTCTTCCTGCTCTGAAAACACATCGTAATCAGAGGATCGCGAAGGTGAAGCTCCGTTGGTGGAAGCGTAGCTCGAGTTGTAGCTCTTCGTCTCATGGTTCATATAGTAGAGGTAGTCGGGGCTGAACGAGGAAAAGTGATCGGACGCTAAGCGAGATTTGCGGCCACGGCCACCCCGACTGCCGCGGCCAGAGGAAGGCAACACGGTCAAGGAAGAGGAGCCCAGACGCGAGGAGATCGAGTTCCCGTCGCTGCAAAACAGGGACAGGTGTAACAAAAGGCAAACAAGCATCTAGAACATCCACAACTTGGTACAAATGTAACCAAAACTAACCATGTACTCTCTGTTGGCAATTAAAGCGTACGCTTGCTGTTGCAATTCAAGGTCAGGCAAATTTTAGCTTTTCAAGTTTCAAACCAAGAACTTACGTGTGCTGTTGGTCGCTGCGCCTCATCTTGGCGCCCCGTGCCCTCAGGCCCCTGCTGGAGCCGCGGCCCCTCCGGGGAGTCAAGGACGACAGCTGCTGGTGCTGGGCGGCCATGGCGGCGGCGGCCACCATCTGCTGCTTTTGCAGCATGGCCATGGAGAGCACGGAGGCCAGGCCGGAGCTGGTGGAGGCCTGCATGTAGGCCTGCTGGCCATAGGAGAGGAGCTGCGAGAAGGCGTTCATCTGAGCCGTGACCTGCGAGGCGGCCATGAGCTGGTCCGAGAGGCTGTCGGCGTTGTTGATGGGCGACGACGACGTGGACGCCGAGCCGCTGGCCACAGCGCCCGAGCAGCCCTCCCGGGGGCTGCCGCCGCTCGCGTTGCTCCCCGAGCTCGCCTCGTCGCCCTCGGCGTGCTCGGCCGCGCTCTTGTCCGCGGGGGAGACGACGGTGGCGAGGGCGACGTGCGACTCGGAGACGGGACGGTCGGCCATGGCGGGCAGGGCTGCGCAAGGGCCACGCGTGACCAACACATGCGAGACGCGCCGATCAGGACGCACGCGACATCGACTGCGACGCGGTGGCACGCGCTCACACGCGCACCACGGAGGCACACAGACCGAGACACCCGACGCACACCATGCACTGCTTCGCGATGCCACTCACGCCAGAGATCGCGGCCTCGTCGATGCTGCTCTTCTCATCTGCTTTTGCTTTTGCTTTGCTTTGCTTTGCTTTGCTTTGCCTTTCCTCCTGCCACACTCAGTCAGCCCTCCGCACTGCCAAAGCGGCCAACCACCGAACGCCAGCCGGGCTGGCCGCCCGCGGCCGCCGCGGCCTGCCCCCGCCGGCCTGGCCGGACCCACGCGCAATGCCTACTACACTCGCTGTGTACGCGCAGGCGGGGCAAGTGCATGCGTGTGTACACGGCCCAGGTGAGCGTCTGCCCGGCGTCGGCGGGCGGCGCGGGCATACGCGCGGGCGCGCCTGGCCGGCCCACGGGCCCGCCGGCCGGCCTACGCTGGCCGGAAGGCGGCCCGGCCGGCCGGCCAGCGTGCGGGCAGGGTAGCGCGAAGAGTCAACAGTGGCGCGGGACTGTACGAAACGTGTATGACACTAATGACTCTCAGCCGCCGGGCCAGGCGCAATTAGTGTATGGCGCGACCACTGTACTAGCTAGCCATGTGTACCAGGTCGCCAGTTGCAGTGTGACAGGCTGGTGCATGGACGGGATCGCGCAAAAAAGGGGATTGCCACTACTATGTACTGTCTACCTACATATTGTACAACACTAGCTCTGTTTATTGGGCCATGGGCGAACTGTGCTAGTTGTAAAATACGAGTACGTACTAGTGTGGGTTGGTTGTTTTTGTCCAAAATTTTGTGTTCAAATTCGTACATATTTGCACTCTTTTTTTTTTTTGACCTTCCATTTTTGTAAATGAAGTGCATATGTGTTGTTTCAGTATTGTTTTGCTCAAATAAAGTCTCGCAATTTTCCTATTTTCTCATTCAAAAAAGAAATGTGCAGCTTAATTTTGAGAACGTCCTAAAAGAGCCTTTTTCTATTGTGGTACTTCGAATTGTCCCTTAAAATAAGGGAATTTGATCTCATTACTTCCCTTTATGAAGAAAAGCAGCAATTAATGTGTATAAAATTGCCAACTGACACGTTTTGGTTATATTCTTTTCTCAAAGCGAAAAAAAATTCTGTATTCTTTTGTTGTTTCGTCAACACCGAGGTTGTGTAGTCAGTAACGTCGCCTTCAATGATCGCCAAATGTTCCGCTAAAGAAAATGCGTCTCAGTCGGTGCACTATAGAGAAGTTGAGATTGTTTTGCAAATGCGGTTCACAGGAATCAAAGCGAATCATGCAGGTCCTAAAGCAGAGGAACAACGTATTGCAGCGTTTAGCAATGCTTTGCGCTTTTTACGCTTTTTTAGTGGTTAAAATGATTTTTAACTCCCTTTTTTTAAGTGTCTTGAATGTCAGAGTTGGCCATGAAACGATGCTGATATGATGTGACATTTGGTTGGCCGTGTGACTTATTTGCTGTTGCCCAATCGATCAGAAGATCGGCTCTGACGTCCCAGGGCGCGTTGCGGGTGTCAGCATTCTCAAAGAGGAGATGGATCACTTCCCCGCGTCCCACTCACATTTTGCCGGAGAAATGCAGGAAACGAATGTTGCCCATACCCATTGTTGCTACCCATTGTTGCCCTTTTTCCAGGACCCCTCTGTCCCCTAGCAATGAGTCTGACCTTTTCAAGCCGCCTTTTTTGGCCAGTTTTCACGGCTTTCAGACTCACTTCTTTAGCCTCTTAAGTAACATAACAAGTACACAGTGTGTACGTGCAAGTATGTAATGCTGTTTGCCCATTTCATGTGGGTTTGGCCGTTTGACGAGGCATTTCCGATGGCCTCAAGCAGCGAGTCACCGCAGCATGTTGCTCCCCCCCAAGATTGCAGTCTTGTTTAGTGCCTATCTTTGATAAATGGGCTCTATAAAAAGCCACTTGGAGCACTTGCACGCGATGCCAAGCAAGCTCGTTGTAATCTTTTTCGCAGGCCAAAAAGGCTTCTTTATAGAGCTCAATTACGATGATATTGTGCTAAGGGTCTTGCGTGTCTGTCCAGTGCTTGTACTGCAATTTAAAGAGAAGGTCTGACGAAGCTATTCATTATTGCTGGGCCACGGCTCCCATGCTTTGTTTCTGACACCCGCTTGCTTGCGGCCACAAGTGGGTGCAGCACCTGGGGATGCGGAGTC
>JAOXNJ010006684.1:0-14037 GCA_028566655.1 Metis holothuriae
GTGATTGGCGGGGCGGTGCTGTTTGGCGAGTTACTGCCCGAGTTGCAGGAAGTCGTCCTCACCCGCGTATTTGGCGAGTACGAAGTGGATACCTACCTGCCCGAGTTTGAAGAGAGCTTTGAGCTACTCTCCCAAGGCGAGCAGCGCGATAACTGGCAGGTGGAGCGTTGGGTGCGGAAGTGAGGGATAGAGTTGAATGGTACCAGATGAAGGGCACCTCTAAGAACCTCATTTTGCCGCTAGCTTGCCCTTTTTTCCTCTGGCTTATGATCGGGATGAATCCACGGTATCACAAAGGAGCCGCCAAGGATTGTCACCTTCGCGCCAGAGAAAAAAATTGGAAAATAGTTTCCTTAAGGGCATCTCTAAGAACCTCCCTTGGGCTTCAAACTGCCCTTTTTTCCTCTGGCTTCGTTTCTAAAAATCCATGGTATCTTAAGGATAGCACGAATTTTCATTGCCTCGCCAGAGAAAAAAATTGCTGCGTTGAAACCTCAAGCTAGGTTCTTAGAGATGCCCTTAACCAAAATTGAGCTTATCGGAAGTTTCGATTGCCCAGTTGACCTTGAAGGCGCTTTTGGCTAGGCTTAGCGCATTTTCATGTCGAAGTCCTTTTTTGCTACTCATCCGCTTGCTTGGTCTCAACTCACGCCCGAAGCCGCCCGCCCCGCTATCGAAGAAGCTCTACGCCTTGCCGAGGAGCGCGTAGCCGCGCTTGAGTCCTTGCCGCTGGAGCAGGCCAACTACGCCACTGTGCTTGCTGCCTTGGAGAACTCCAGCGAGGAGTTGGGCCGCGCTTGGGGGCTGGTGCAGCATCTGGATTCGGTGTGCAATTCTGAGGCGATGCGTGAAGTCATCAATGAGTGGTTGCCCCAAGTAACTGCCTTTTACGATGGTTTGCCACTGCGCGAAGAACTCTGGAAGCGCATTGAGCGCGTGCATCAGCAACTGGGCAGCGAAGAGCTTAGCTCGCAACAGCAACGCCATCTTAAGGAAACTTTTACTGACTTCGTCCAAGCAGGCGCGCAGTTGCAGCCCGAAGCCAAGCAAGAGCTGGAAAAAATTAACGAAGAGCTGGCTCAATTAACCCAGAAATTCTCCGAAAATGTCCTTGATGCGACCAATGCTTGGGAGCTGTTTATCGAAGACGAAGCCGAACTCGCGGGCTTGCCCGAGCAGGCCAAGCAAGAAGCCGCCCAATCTGCGGCAGCCAAGGATCGCCCTGACGCGTGGCGCCTGACCCTGCAAGCTCCCAGCTTGATGGCGGTGCTACGTCATGCGCAGAGTGCCGAATTGCGCGAGACCTTGTGGCGTGCTTCTGCTGCGGTGGGGCGTGAGGGAGACTTCGACAACCGCCCGCTGATTGGGCAGATTTTGAAACTGCGCCAACGCAAGGCGGAAATACTAGGCGAGGAGAACTTTGCAGACATGGTCTTGCAGCGGCGCATGGCGGGCAGTGGCCAGAAAGCCATCGACTTCACCGAAGACTTGTGCGCCAAAGTCATCGAACAAGCCCGCAAAGAACACGCTCAACTCAGCCGCCGCGCTGCCGAGGGCGAAGGCAAGCCAGCAGACACGCTGCTCAACCCGTGGGACGGCGCTTACTACGCCGAAAAGCTGCGTCAAGAAGAGTGCGACTTTGATGGCGAAGCCCTGCGACCCTACTTGCCGCTGGATTCGGTCATGAACGGCATGTTTGCTCTCTGCGAAGAACTCTTCGGCATCCAAGTCCAAGAACTCCCCAGCGAATTTGCCGCCGAGGGAGAGACCTTAAGCGAGGGCAAGATCGAAGTCTGGCACGAAGATGTCCAAGCCTACGCCCTCCAAGATGCCAGTTCAGGCAAGCAGCTAGGCATTTTCTTTGCCGATTGGTACCCACGCGAGAGCAAACGCGGGGGTGCTTGGATGAACCCTATGCAGACTCTCCAACCCTTCGCCGAGCAAAACGCCCAGCCCCATGTCGGCTGCATCTGCGGCAACATGAGCAAACCCGTTGGCGATGGTCCAGCACTCATGCTCCATGACGAAGTCGAGACCATTTTCCACGAATTTGGCCACCTGCTCCACCATCTCTTGGGCAAGGCCGAAGTGCGTAGCCTCAGTGGAACCTCCGTGCCCTGGGATTTTGTCGAACTGCCCAGCCAAATCATGGAAAACTGGTGCTGGGAGCGCGAGGCGCTTGACCGCTTCGCCCGCCACCACGAAACAGGCGAGGCTATCCCCGAAGACCTTTTCCAAGCCCTGAAAAAGACCCGCACCTTCCGCATGGGCAGCTTTTTCCTCACCCAGCTTTACTACGGGCGCTTGGACTTGGACATGCATGCGCAAGCCGCGCTTTGGACTGAGGCCGAAGACCTCGACGCGCTCACTCGGGAGCGCTTGGCAGACTACCTGCTGCCTACCAGCGTGCCCGCGCAGAGCCTCGCGCCGCGCTTCAGTCACCTCTTTAGCAGCCCCACGGGCTACGCCGCTGGCTATTACAGCTACAAGTGGTCAGAGGTGCTTGACGCCGATGCCTTCACCCGCTTCCAGCAAGAGGGCATTGCCAACCCAGCAACTGGCATGGCCTTCCGCGAAGAGATTTTGAGCACCGGCAACACCCGCCCAGTCGAGGAAAGTTTCCGCGCCTTCTTAGGCCGCGATCCCAGCCCCAAGGCGCTGCTGGAGCGCAGTGGTTTGGGCTAGAGAAACTTAAATAGCTAAGAAAAACCATGGAAACAAGGCTCATTTACCGTGTGCGCAGAGAAAACTTAGCTCTCAACATCTTAGGTTTGAGTTTTGCGTTCGTTTTGGGAGGGGTTTTCTTTGGCTCTGGTGTGTTGATTCTGACTCTTGGTGCGGAGGAGGGGATGCACTTCTCGCAAGCAATCTTTGGCGGGCTTTTTGGACTCGTGGGAGCTTTTTTGATCGCTTTGGCTGCTCGTGGTGGTTGTGGAGTAGTTCTCGGCAAAAATCAGCGTATGCTTTGCGTGACTGAGAAGGGCATTGAGTATCTCATCAATGGTAAGCATAAAAAGTTCTCATGGCCTGAAATTGAGCAACTTCACTGGATAGAGCAAGAGAGTGATAACGCTGAGAATAATGATCTTCATTTGAGAGCAGAGCTTCAATTAGGCAAAAAAGTGCGCTTTGATTGCCTTGATTTTGTCTTGCCAAAGTCAGAGTGGGCGAGTTTGCGTATCTTTTTGCTTAGCCTTGAACCCAAGCTCAAGCTATCATTTCAAATTCCGTCACGCGCCCATAGCCCTCAAGCCAGCCGATGAATATTTACCAACGCAAAAAATCACCCTCGCGCTGGGGTGCGTGGATGGGGGTAGGCTTGCTATTTCTCATCGCAATTTTGCTGCTGCTGTTTGGGGCTGTAGGTTTGATTAGCGAGCAAACTGAGGCCATTGATCCTCTGGGCATAGTGTTTCTTGTTGTGGGACTTGTACCTATGTTAGTTTCAGTCCGAGGCGCTTGGTATCTTGTGAAATTCCAAAAGCCCTATTTTTTGCAAATCACTGCTGAGCAAATCAGCTATGGTCTCGCAGGGCAAGAACAAAGCTACGCGTGGGAGCAAGTTGAGCAAATTTACTGGCATGAAGGCAAGCGCAAGACGGAGTTCGCCTTCGCCTTGTTGCTCAAGGACAAACAAGTAGTGAAAATGATTGAGGCGGACTTGCTTGTCCCGCTTTCTGAGCGCAAGGAGTTGAAAAACTTTCTCCAAGGCCTCCGCCCCGAGATTGCTTGGAGCAGTAGTTAAGGGCACCTCTAAAAACCTACTTTTGCCATCAACTTGCCTTTTTTCCTCTATCTTCCTCAGAGACAAATCCTTGTTATCACTTGGAGCCGCCAAGAATTGTCGCTTCCTCGATAGAGAAAAAAATTGCTGCGTTTCTGTCTAAAATTAGGTTCTTAGAGATACCCTTAATGCCAGATTTATGCAATGCTTTCTGATGATGTGGTTTACTCAGCAACAGAACTTTGACAAGCTGGGGTCTTTGATTTTGCAGGGGCCTGCGAAGATGGCTGCTCCTGATGCTGCGCTGGTGGATGCTCACCACGCTGGGCAGGCGGTTTTGTTTGCGACTTCTGGCTCGACGGGAAAGCCCAAGTGGGTTGCTCACACGCGGGAGTCTTTGCGGGCTTCGGCGCGAGCGGTGAATGCGCATTTGGGCGTGAGGCGCAAAGAAAAGTGGCTGCTTTGCCTGCCGACTTATCATGTGGGCGGTTTTGGGGTGTTGGTGCGTGCTGGGGAGGCTGGCGGGCAAGTCGTCGAGTTGCCGGGGCGCTGGCAGGTGGAAAAGTTTGCCCAAGAAGTGCACCAGACCAAGCCGCAGTGGACGAGTTTGGTGCCTGCCCAAGTGCATGATCTGGTGGCTGCTGGGCTGAGGGCAGATCCCTGTTTGCGCGGGGTGATTGTCGGTGGCGGGCGGCTGCATCCCGAGTTGGCGCAGGCGGCGCGAGAGTTGGGCTGGCAGATTTTGGCGAGCTACGGGCTTTCTGAGGCGGGCAGTCAGGTGGCAACTCAAGTGCCTGGGTGTGAGGCTCAAGGCATGTTGCTGTTGTCGGGCTGGGAGCTGGAGGCGCATGAGGCTGGGGCGCGGTTGCGCGGCGAGGCCTTGGCGCTGGGCTATTGGACAGAGGATGAAGAGGGCGCTTGGCAGTTTGAGAGTCTGGTCGATGAAGAAGGCTGGTTTCAGAGCGCGGATTTGCTGGAAATCAGCGCTGCTGAGGGTGAGGAAGCTGGGAGTTCTGCGACGCGGGTGAGGATGCTGGGGCGCTTGGATGATCGGATCAAAATTCTCGGTGAGTTGGTTTCCTTAGCGGCCTTGCAGAGTCAGCTAGAGAGCCTGCTTCGGCCCGGTGAGGATGCCGCCTTGCGCGCGCGAGCTGAGCAGCGAGCCGAGCATCGCCTAGTGTTGGAGACTAGTGCTATGGAGCCGCAGCGCAGCGAAGAATTGCAGCGCGAGTTTGAGAAGCTCAGCCCAGCTTTTGTGAAAATCTCCGCCTGCAAGCAAGTGAAGAGCATCCCACGCAGTGAACTGGGTAAGCTTTTGGGTTCAGCCCAAAAGCCCTGAAGTGGCTGGTATGCGTCGCCCCGTTGGGGCTTTGGAATGGTTAGCCTTGAGATATGGCCTTGCTTGCCATGGGGATGAGGCCTAGCAGTAGGTAGACGCTCAAGACCCAGATTCCGGAGCTGGTTTCTAGTAAGGTGGCTTTGCGTTTGCTGGGCTTTTTGGCGAAGCTTTTGGCTAGCAAACTCAGCGGCAGGGCGAGGAGGATGAGGCTGGCGGCTACGGGAAAGAGAAAGCCGATGTTGTTGGCGGCGAAGCAAGCGCAGAGGATGGAGAGGCTTAAACAACTCAGCCAGAGGGCGAGTGCGGGGCGAATGCCCCATTGGCTGCTGTAGCTTTCGACTCCTGGCTTTTCTTGCTCTGGTGCCCAGGTTTTGCGCCCGAGTTCGATGATGATGCCGTTAAAAAAACTTAGCAGCAGAAACCAGCCTAGGCCGGTGGGGGGCTTGGCGCCTTGGAGGCTCCAGTCGCAGCCGGTAGCGAAGAGGTCAATGACGGGCATGATGAGCATGTGCGTCCACAGGTAGTGCACCGGGCGTTTTTCTAGCCAGCGGGAGGCGAAAAACTCGACGCGCATCAAGGCCATGTAGCCCCAGACGATGAGTAGGAGCAGCAGCATGGCGGGCGCGAGTAGCCAGCAGAGGGCGAACTGGATGAGGCAGGTGAGCAGGAACAGGCCGCGGAGTTCACTTAGGCTGACGAGGCCGCGAGGAACGGCGCGATGGGGCTGGTAGCGGCAGTCTTTGGCGTGATCTTTGAATTCGTCGGCTAGGCGCAGTTGGAAGAAAAATAGCAGCAGGCAGAGGAAGCTGGTGAGCAGGCTTTGCGCGCTTGGCCAGCCTTGGGTGTCGCGTAGCAGGGCGGAGAAGCAGACCGCGCAGGAGCTAAAGGCGGCGATGACGAGCCCGTGTTTGAGCAGCGGGAAGCGCTCGCGCTGGTAGATCCATAGCCGCAGGGGAAGTGGGAGGGCGTTTTGCTGGAGTTGGGCTTGGGTGGCTTGGTTCATGGCTTGGGGTTGAGGATAGGAGCGCTTTGGGTTGGATTGGCTGGGCTTTGAAGGTTGGGATTGGTTGGTTCTGGAGCTGGTGGTCTTTTGTTGCTGGGGCTTGTTTAGCTCAGTTTCGCGGGCTGGAAGCCCACGCTCCTTTGGGGGTTTGAAGGTTTGGATTGGTTGGTTCTGGAGCTGGTGGTCTTTTCTTGCTGGGGCTTGTTTAGCTCAGTTTCGCGGGCTGGAAGCCCACGCTCCTTTGGGGGTTTGAAGGTTGGGATTGGTTGGTTCTGGGGTTTGTAGTCTTTTGTTGCTGGGGCTTGTTTAGCTCAATTTCGCGGGCTGGAAGCCCACGCTCCTTTGGGGGTTTTCTAGCTCAGTTTCGCGGGCAGGATGCCCACGCTCCTTTGGGGGTTTTCTAGCTCAATTTCGCGGGCAGGATGCCCACGCTCCTGTTGGTTGAGTTGGTGCCATTTGGCTATGCCTTGGATTTTTTGCGGGCTAGGCGCTGGTGGGAGCTGGCAAATTCATCGGCGCAGATGGCTCCCATGATGGAGAGTTCTCCGGCTAGGCAGCAGGCGGCGGCGACTTCGGCGAAGGCCTTGGACTTGCCCTCACCTTCGAGACCGAGGATGCGCAGGGCGGCGGCTTGGGTGGGCAGTTTGGTGCCTCCGCCGACGGTGCCAACGACAATGTTAGGCAGGGTCACACTGGCGTAGAGTGCGCCCTCGGGGGTGACTTCTAGGCGGGTGATGCCGATGCTGGATTCGGCCACGCAGGCGACATCTTGGCCGGTGGCGAGGTAGAGTGCGGCGAGGCCGTTGCCGTAGTGGCCTTGGATGCCCATGGTGGCACTGAGGCTGCCTCCCAAGGCGGCGAGTTGCCAGTAATCGCTTAAGGTTTCTGGCGTGGTGCGCAGGCGTTTTTTGACCAGCTCGGCGGGCAGGGTGACTTCGGTGGTGACTTTTTTACCGCGCACGGAGAGGAAGGAGAGTGCCGAGGCTTTTTTGTCGCCGGAGAGGTTAGCTTCGATGAATTGGCGGCGCGGCTGGATGGGGGCGTGGTCTTGAATGTGGCGCAGGATGGCGGCGGTGGCGATGGTGGCCATGTTTTGTCCTGCGGCGTCGCCGGTGCAGTAGTCGAAGTTCACATAAAGGTGGTTGCCTTCGACGGTGCTGCGGGTGTCGGTGAGTTTGGCGTGGCGTGAGGTGCGCTCGACAATTTCTTGGAAGCGGGGGAATTCTTCTTGCAGCCAGAGCACAAACTGGCTGAGCTCGATGAGGTTTTGGAACACGAAGCCGGGGGAGCGGCTGATGCCTTCGTTGACGAGCAGTGTAGAGCAGCCGCCGGCTTCGCTGATGAGCTGGGCGCCGCGATGGTAGGAGGCAACGAGGGCGGCTTCGGTGGTGGCCAGCGGCAGGTGGTAGTCGCCTTGGGCGAAGAGGCCATTGACGCGCAAGGGGCCGGCGATGCCAAGCGGGATTTGGGTGAGGCCGAGGCAGTTTTCGATGTTCTGGGCGTAGGCCTCAATTTGATTGAGGGCTGCTGGCGGGGCGAGGAGTTCGCGCTCTTGGGAGCTGGCGGGGCTGTTGGCTTCGAGGGCATCCCACGAGCTAGCGACGCTTTGGGCGTTAAGGCGCTTTTGCTGAGGCAGGCGTGCGGGTTTTGGCTGGGACTTGGGCTGGAGTTTGCTGGGGAGGCTGTCGCGGTTGAACTCTTGGCCGTAGGTTTTGAGCAGGGTCTGGAGTTGGCGATGGTGAAGCGGCATCTGCCATGATAGCGGCGGAGAGGGGCTTGGGAATCATTGAGTTTTTCAATGATTGTATTGAGTGGGGGTAGGTTGGGGTGAAGCTTGGGTTTGGTTTGTTGGGGGCTTTGAATCCTCGCTTGCTGGGGGATTGATAGTTCACTTTCGCGGGCAGGATGCCCACGCTCCCTTGGGGGGTTGATAGCTCACTTTCGCGGGCAGGATGCCCACGCTCCTTTGGTTGGTTCCCTGGGTTTAGTTCGGCAACGCTGCTGGTGCTGGTGCTGGGGGTGGGGGTGGGGCTATTTCTGGTTGGAAATTTAGTGAGGGGATGAGTTCGGCGGCGAGGGCGTCGATGCTTGCTGGGGAGAGCACGAAGGCACTTTGCTCTCCTTCGAGTTGGCCTAGCCACAGCGGTGGGCGTTTGGGGTCGGCTTGGGGGATGGTGGTAATTTTGATGAGTTCACTGCGGGAATCTTCAATTTGGCTTGAGGCGGGATTGATTTGGTCTAGCTGGGTGAAGTTTTGGTTGATGTCGAGACTGCCGATGATGATTTCTAGGCTAAGTAAGGGTTTTTCTAGGGCGAGTTTTTGCCTGCGGGTAGGCTGGGAAATCCACGCGCTGGTGCGCAATTGGGCGAGGCTTTGCTGCAGGGAGCGGGCTTGGGGCTTGAGCAGGAGCTGGCTTAAGTCTTGGCCGTCGACTTCGAGCTGGTGCTGGTCGAATATCGGATTGAAGCCGAGTACTTCGCTTTCACGGTCTTGGCGCTGGCGACGGATTTGCAGGACTTGGGAGGGGGAGAAATCAAAGATCTGCTTGCTGCGCCAGAAGCCGACATCAAGGGGAATTTGGCTGAGCAGGGCGGGGTTGACTTCGAAGACACTGATGCCATCACTGCGCTGGGCGTAGAATTTGCCGTCTGCGGCTTGGGTGAGGTAGAGTTTGAGTTCTCGGGATTGGTTGCTTGTAGCACTGGGGCTGGAGGTTTGTTGGCTTGCGGGCTGTTGTTGATTTGGGGACTGCTCGGGGTTTTGCTGGGTGGCTTTTTTGAGGCTGAGGCTGATGACGAGCTGAGGCTTGTCGAGGCCGTATTTGCTGGGGTCTGCGGGGGCATCGGTGACGAAGTCGCGCACTTGGCTGGTGAGCAGCAGGGTGACGAGTTCATCGAGATTGTCCGTGTCAGCGGGGCGGGTGCGGGTGTACTGGGCAAGGGGGCTGGGCAGCCAGCTGACGGTGGCTTGGCCTTGGTCAATGGCGAGGATGAGGGCAGGGTTTTCTGTTTCTTGCTCGGAGTAGAGGAGGACTTCGGCAATGGCCCAGCCATCGAGGTTGAGTAGCTGGGCGGAGCGCAGGTCTTTGAGGCGGGGGCGCAGCCAGGGCTCGTGGGCGGCATCGAAGGTGAAGAGTAGTTTGCGATGCTTAGGGCGTACGAAGATGAGAGATTTATTCGAGTCGGCTGGGGGGCTTGGCGTTGCATCGGCATTGCTGCTGGGGTTCTGCGGGCTGATGCCGATGTCGAGCTGGAACTCGCGCATTTGGCCGTCGAGGTCTGGGGCGGTGAGCGTCAGCGTGGTGTAATCTTCGGGGAAGGGGAGGGCCCCTTGGGCGATGAGCTGGTAGGCGGGGATGCTCACGAGGTTTTGCAGCAGGCGCTGGATTTGGCTGTTGCGTGCAGGGGTGGCAATCGGACTGATGATTTCCCAGCCGCGTTCTTGGAGTTGGGCTTCGGTGGAGAATTCGCTACTTTGCCAACTGAGTTGGGTTGCTTTCAGGGCGCTTAGCGGTAGCACTTGGGAGGAGCGGTATTGCTCAAAGGGGCGTCTTAAGAGTTGACTTAAGTTGGCTTCTTCGATGCCTTGGGTGATGCCGGCAAGGCTCATTTCCCCGCGCACCACGGAGGGGATGAGAAAGATGCGCTCGCTGGCGGGGCTTTGGGGTAGGCGCACATAGAGGGTGGGCTCGGCGGGTTTTTCTGCGTCAACTTGGATGTGCAAGGGGCAGAGGCTGCCGACTTCGAGGTGGAAGAGGGCTTTGTCCTCGGCGTTTGCGTAGCGCAGGCGCACGGCTTTTTTGCCGAGGCCGTAGTCTTCAAGGCTTTGGCCGCGCTCGCGCATTTCTTCAAGGGTGAAGGATTCCAGCGCTTGGGCGTTTTGGGCGAGCTGGAGGAGGACGGCAGGCAGGGCTTGGTGAATGCGGTCGCGCACTGGGCTGGTGAGTTGCCAGAAGCCGTCTTGGTGGCGAATGATGCAGACTTCGGAGCCTCGCTCGATGCGCAGGTTACGCACTTGGGACTCTTCAAACTGGAGAAGCCTGGGGGCATTGATTCCCTGAAAGGGGTGAGTGCGGACAATCTCGGGGCGCTGCACCACCGTCCAAGTTGCCCCAATGAGGGTCAACAGCAGAAGGAAAGGAAGGAGCAAGCGCATGGGAGGGGGGATTTAAGATTTAAGATTTAAGATTTAAGATTAGAAGCTGGGGGGATTTGAGGATGTCTTATCTTGGAATATGAAGAGAAAGAGGATTTTAAATTTTAAATTTTAAATCTTAAATTTCATTTTCTGCGCAGCCAGAAAATGAACAGTGCATAACTGAGTAAGATGCTTGGGATGAGGCCGAGATACACGAGTTGAACTTTGCGGTTTTGGTCGGCGTCGAGTTCAAAGTTGAAGGTTTCGGGGCTTTTGGGGCGGATGCCGATGAGTTCTTCTTTGGCCATGGTCCAGTTGAGCAGGTTGAGCACGAAGTCAAAGTTGCTCTGGGAGAGTTCTTGCTCGGAAATAAGCTGGGAGTTGCCGACGACGGCAAGGCGGGCGGCTTGCTGGCCGCGGCTTTGGGCGCTGGGGTCGAGATCGACGAGGGCGGCGAGCGGCAGCGGAGTGCTCATGTCTTTTGCGGGATCGAACTTGGGTGGGCTTTCTTGGGCATTGCTTTCCAGCCAGTAGCCTTCGGGAGCGGCGAGAATGGGGGTGATGCGCGCACGGCCTTGGCGGCGGCGCAAGTCGGCTTCGTCCACGCGCAAGGAGAGGCTTTGTGGGGGCAGAAGCACACTTTGCCAATTGGCGTTTTGGGTGAGTTGGGTGGCGCGGCGGATGAGTTCTGGCGAGGGTGCCCCAACGCTTTCTTGCTGGAGACGCTCCCACGCTGGATTCCACGGGGTGATGACGGCCAGCGAGGTGCTCATGGAGTAGTTAATCTGCGGGCCTTCGAGGGTGTTTTGGGCTTTGAGTACCACGCCTGCTTGCGGGGAAATGCCGAGATAGCGCGGCAGTTTAAGGAGCCGTGGGATTTTTTCTAGGCTGCCGGGTTCAAGTAGCATGGTGAGGCCGCCTTGCTGGTTTTGCCAGTAGTTGAGGACGAGTTGCTCGCCCTTGGCGGAGAGGTCTGTTTGCGGGCCGAGGAAGAGCAAGGTGCTGACGCCGGCGGGGATTGTTTCGAGTTGCTCTAGTTCGAGCGGCACGAGGGCGGAATTCTGGTAGGGCAGGGCTTGGGCAAGGCGCTGGATGGCGAGATCTGAGTTGGCGGGGCGGCCTACATCGGTGACTAGTCCGACGAGATTGGGCTCGGCTTGGGTGACGCGCAAGATGGCGGAGATGAGGAGCTGCTCACCGCGAAATTGGCGCACCACACTGCCGTCGAGCTGGGTTTTTTCTAAGACCATCTGCCGAACATCGACTTCGGCGAGCGAGTCACCGGCCATGACTAGGACCTTGTCGCCTTGGATTGTGTAGCGGGGTAGCTTGGCTGCGGCGGCGGCTTCTGGGTTGTCGGCTTCGCTGGCTGCTTTTTGGGCGTTGGCGGCGCGTTTGGCGCGGATGGATTCGAGGAGTTTGTTGGCGCGGTTGGGCTCGCGGATGGGATCGATGGTGTCGATGTCGATGAGTTCGTTGATCTCGCGGTCGGCGGCTGCGACGAGTTTGTAGACGCGATCGTAGAGTGGGTCATTGCGGCGCATGAGCAGCACGATGCGCAGTTGCCGATCGACGGAGTTGAGTACATTGAGGCTTTGTGGAGCGAGGCTCAAGTCGCGGTTGGCGCTGAGGTCGCGCACTTGGTTGTGGCGCGAGGCGAGCAGGTTGGCAAAGATGATGAAGGCGAGCACCGCAAGTGCTTGCAGAGCAAAAGCAAGCCGCAGCGAGAGCCGCGCTGGACGCGTGGAGGAGGAACTGGCCGGGGAGGTTTTGGGCATTGAAAATAAGGGAGCAGGAATCTCGAAATGCGGGGATTGGTTCTAGCGCTGCCAGCGTCGCAGATCGAAGAGATGGCGGGTGAGATAGACTAAGCCGATGGCAAGGGAGAGGTAGTAGGCGAGTGCGGTGAGGGAGACTTGGCCTTGGCTAAAGTTGCTTAAGTGGCTGAAGGAGTTGATATACTCAATAACACTGCGCACGGCGGGGCTGAGGCCGTCGTAAACATAGATAATCGAGCCGAGGGCCAAGTGCAGCAGCAGGGTGACAAAGCAGAGCACGGCTGCGGCGAGTTGGTTGCTGGTGAGCGCTGAGCAGAAGCAGCCGATGGCGACGAAGGCGGCACCGATGCTCAAGAGAATGAGGCTGGCGCCGATATAGCCGCCCCAGTGCGGAGCGCCGTCTTCGAGGGTGTGGACGGGGCTTTGGCCGGTGAGTTGCTCAAAGAGCAGGAAATAGACGAGAGTGGGCAGCCACAACAGCAGGTAGAAAAAGTAGCAGGAGAAGTACTTGGCCAAGACCACGGAGGTGGAGCTAATCGGGGTGGTCATCAGTGGCTCGATGGTGCCTTGGCGCTCTTCTTCAGCGAAGCTGCGCATGGTCACTAGCGGGAACAAAAACAGGTAGGGAAGCCAGAATAGCTCGGGGTAGCGGTTGAAGAAAAGAAAGGCCAAGTCATAGGCCTGAGCACCAGTTTGGTAAGTGCGTAGCGAGAGGATGAAGCAGAGGGCTTGGGCAAAGCCGAAGGCGGCGGCGATGAGCCAAGTGGCGGGGGAGCGCCACAGGGAGCGAATTTCTTTGCCGAGGATGACGAAAAAAGCCATGGGTTGGGTAGATCAAGTGGGGGTTTATTGCTGAGTGCCTTGGGGGTTTGCGCTTGTGGGCTCGGAGCTTTGCTGGGCCTTTGGCTGGGAGGATTTTTGCGCTTGCACGGAGCTGGTGATTTCCACGAAGGCGTCTTCGAGGCTCGCGGAGGCTCGGTGAAGCTCTCGGAGGTCCCAGCCTTTGTCGCGGCAGAGTTCAAATACGCGTAGCCGCGCCTCAACTCCGGATTCTACGCGAATGGTGTAGCGATGCCACTGCGGCTCAATTTCTTGGCCGACGGCTTTGCGTACGCTGGGTAAGTCACGCAAAGCACTGCGAACTTCATCGTAAGGGCCGCGAATTTCTGCCTCAATGCGTCCTGCAGTGCGAATTTTTTCAACTAAGGCAAAGGGCGTATCATCGGCGGTGAGCCTGCCTTCGCGCAGAATCAGCACCCGCGAGCAGATGGCTTCGACTTCGCTTAAAATGTGGGTGGAGACGAGTACGGTGCGGTCTTGGGCGAGTTGCGAGATGAGTTCACGCACTTGGCGGATTTGATTGGGGTCAAGGCCGTTGGTGGGCTCGTCTAAAATGAGCAGCTTGGGCTCGTGGAGTAGGGCGTCGGCCAAGCCTACGCGCTGGCGGTAGCCCTTGGAGAGGCCGCCGATGATGCTGCGGCGGCGATCCCAGAGCCCGCATTGCTCCATGGTGCGCCCGAGGGCATTTTTCATGGCTCGACCGCGCAAGCCGCGCAGCTCTGCGCGAAAGCGCAGGTACTCGCGCACGCGCATGTCGGGGTAGAGGGGCACATTTTCTGGCATGTAGCCAATGGTGCGGCGTGCTTTCATGCTCGCTTTGATGATGTCGTGGCCATCAATTTCGGCACTGCCAGAAGTGGGCGGTAAAAAACCGGTGAGCATGCGAATGGTGGTGGTTTTGCCCGCTCCGTTCGCGCCCAAAAAGCCGACAATCTCGCCAGCACCGATTTCAAAGCTCACCTTGTCCACGGCACGGCGCCCGGGGAATTTTTTGCTCAACTGCTTAGCGAGAATCATGGCTTTGAAGATGGCTTCTGGTCAAGAAACGGTGGATTAGTTTGGAGTAGTTTCCCGCTTTGGGCAAAGTGTTTTCCTCGATTTTTTTTAACCCAAATTATGTATTTGACTTTTCAAGATAAGGGTATCTCTAAGTACCTAGCTTGAGGTTTCAACGCAGCAATTTTTTTCTCTGGTGAGGCAATGACTTTTTCGCGC
>JAOXNJ010006795.1:0-14023 GCA_028566655.1 Metis holothuriae
CTCATAGCTCTTTATACATATGTGACAGTATGCTTTAAGTCTCTTTACAATAGTTTGTACATATACTGCTCTATAACTGTCATTTACTAGTGTTTGTTCTCTTTTTTTTACCCTAAACCACGTTTTTACTTATGTTTTTGCATAAATTGCTATAATTGCCACTTTTGACTCATTTTTGCATTGCAAAAGGAACCAGTTGCCTGCTAATATTTGCCTAGCCACTTCATGGAAGACCGACTTCTAGCCATGTCACAGGTGCAAACTGACATGAGGGTGCCTTCATTGTGAGCAAACCTCATAACATGCTAGAGAGGATGTCGCAAATGCTGGGGGCCAAAATGGGAACAAATGGACCATCATAACGTTATCTCATCCAAATAAATACTAAAAAGTATTTAAACGAAAGTACTACTTTAGTACTTTTTCGTTATTTGTGGAAAAGCACTTCTAATGGTTCTAATGGTTACATGTACCAAATGTTTGCTGTCACTCAATCAACTGCTCTCAACGTTGTTTAGTAACTGAGCTCTTTTTAGAGAGCCTTTCCTTTCGTTTGCTCCTATATTGTAGCAGAGTGACTAATGCCAAGAGTAAATAGAAGTACAGAGATATTATAGAGGGGCTCTCCATCTGTCACTTTTGTTACACACTCATTGCTCTACGAACCTTATGTTACTTTCAGTCCACCTGTGACACTCGACAGTCCTTGTCCCTCTCTCCCTCCATCACCGTCACTTGTAGCACTGAACAAGGAGTCTATTAAGCGAAAAAGGGCCTTGAATGAAGCCATGTTTATTATGGCCTTTGATTGCCCTTAATAATTAAAGGTCATTAAAAATTGGTCTTCATCAAGACCAAATTAGACGTCGAGATGTACGACGACGTGTACGTCGAGTACGAGCTCGACTACTTCAACGTCTCCGACCAGTACAACATGTCCAGCCCCATCCCCATCTCTCCCCCTAAGAAGGTTTCAAAATTCTTCAAATTGTTTCGTTATTTTATTAATTTTTTGCTTCAAAATTAAAATTATTTAATAAAAGTATTTAATAAATGTCTTAATTAAGGCCTTAATGAGTGTTAATGACCTAATTAAATTTAGCATTATGTTCCGATGAGCGATATGCAACGCATGGCCATGGTCAGCACTGCCTGCTGTCTGGTGCTGCTGACGATGATCATCGTCTTCTGCGTCGTGTGTCCAGGCTGCATCTGCTTCAATATATGCGCCAGAAGACGACAAAGACAATATTGTGAGTAATTAAGACAGATTAATTAAAGGTAATTAAGATTTCTTAATTGCTTCTTAATTGCTTAATTGCTCGATTACGTAATACGTTACTGCAGTGGAGCTGGAGAACAAGAGGAGCAGGGAGTACGGGACGAGGGGAAAGGCGGGGCAGCTGTCGAACACGGAGCAACAAGTGGAGCTGTCCAGCTCGTCCTGTGGATCAGCAGAAAGACAAAATTCACAGGAAACAACCATGTCTGTTTCCAGTGGGTGAGTCATTATGAACAAATTTGCAACTTTTTTATCTAATCATTTAAAACAAGGGAGCATAAATAACTCTTAATTACATTAATTAAATACTGTGTTTGTCATTCAAGAGAGCCGAATTGACGCATTCTCTTAAAACGCGTAGATTTATTTACATTTGCAAGTAAATACATACGTTTAATTTTACTGAACACATTCAGTTCAATCGAAAGTGGAGCAAACCTGCGACCATTTGGCACATTTATTGCAGCTAGTAATAGAACTTAGTATAACAAAGAATGAAAACAACTGTGACACAGGGAAAAAGTGGGTTAAACTCGGAAAATTCAATTCTGACACACTTCAAATAGATGCAGTTGTTAAACTTTTACCAATTACACTTGTGTTATTTCCAACTTTTTATATAAAAAATTATATACTGTATTTGCAAATTCGTACATATTTGCTGTACGTATCCCACAAACCGAATGAATAGTCTTTATTTGTGTGGCCTTGATACAATTTTGGAAAGTGGATCAAAACCTAGATTAATTTTAGACAAGAGACAAAGATCTGAATTGTTGTTCAATTATTTTGCTCAAATCCTGGAAAGAGACATGAGAAACATTTGCTGCTCTCCTCTCTAAATAGTTTTTGCCCAACAATTGCTGCAATGGCTTTAGCTCGAAATTCACCAAAGTCGATTCAGCTTCGTTTTTCCTTGAATTTTCACTGCTCCCAGTTTTGAATAAGGACTCATTGAAATCGTCATTTATGGCCTCCATTGTCTCACTTTCGTCATGCACTTCATTACTGTCGTGGTTTACGTGCCTCTTCCAAGCACTTCGACTGGAGCCACTGTAGTAGTTCATGCTTCTATTCCTCTCCACTACTGAAGCAGTACTAGTACTAGTCCTTTCGGTTGTAGTAGCAGAAAATTTCAAAGTAGTAATAGTAGTAGTAGTAGTAGCAGTACTATTAGTAGTAGTAGTAGCAGTATAAGTTGTAGTAGTATTAGTCGTAGAAGACGTTGGAGTAGCAGTAGTAATAGTCGTTTTGACTGTAGTAGCAGAAGATTCCAAAGTAGTAGCAGTAGCTGTATTAGTAGTAGCTGTATTAGTAGTAGCAGTAATAGTAGTAGCAGTAGATTTTGAAGGAGTAGTAGATATAGTAGTAGTAGTAGTAGTAGTAGTAGATTTTGAAGGAGTAGTAGAAGTAGTCGTAGAAGACGTTGCAGTAGCAGTAGTAATAGTCGTTTCGACTTTAGTAGCAGAAGATTTTATAACAGTAGTAGTAGCAGTAGATTTCAAAGGAGTAGTAGTAGTAGTAGTATTCTTTACGGTAGTAGTAGTTGTTGCTGTTTCATTGGTACAATTCCACTTGAAGCAGAACTTGCAGACGTCCCTGACGCAAGCTCCCTCCCTGACGCACTTGACGTGGCACTCGTTGTCCTTCCTGACGTTGTCGCACCTCTCCTCCTTCCACCTCTCCCCCTCCTCCACCGAGCTCACCTTGTTGGTGCACTCGAAGTAGTCGTGATTGACCACGTTCTGCTCCAAAAGCGTCACGATCTGAGTCCTCGTCGTGCACTGTCGAATGCACTGACACCGACAACTCCGCTTGTCGCAGCAGGCCGGATAAAAGTGCACGCTCACAGCGAATTCGGGGTAAAAGTGGCAATCCGAGCCTTTGATGAAGTCTGCACAAGGACCCACTCCATCTAAATTCATCAATTTTTTGATTTTTAAACCAAAATTTAACATTTTAGTAGTAAAATTTAACATTTTACTAGTAAAATTTAACATTTTACTAGTAAAATTGTAATTTAAAAGCTCTTAGAAGCTCTAAAAAGCTCTTTACTACTGTCTGAGGCGTCCTGAGGATATTGAAGACAGCCTTGATATCCTCTGGATCCTTCTTTTCCGGTGTTGAAGAAGAATTCCCATTGTTCTTCACTGCTGGCATTTCCCTTCATTTCTACCATTTTCTGCTCCGGCTTCGGCTGAACGCGACTGAAGCTGGAGTCGAAGAAGAGGCTGAACGCCTGGTCGCAGTCGTCCTTCACCACGGCGCCGTTCGACACGGGCCGAAAGGTGAACAGATTAGGCAAACCTAACCAATCAATCAACCAATCAATCAATCAAGATGAAAAGGTGGTAAAATGTTATGAACCGAATCCTCCTGTTCCAGATCGTTTTGTAGGCGTATCTCCCTTATTGTTGTTCAGACTCGTTTGAAAGTTGAAGAAGGGCTGTTGTCTAAATCTCTGCTTCAATACTTGTAAAGCAAAATCCTGATTTGCCCCAACTTTTGAGTTTAATTGAAAAAGAAGAAGTAACGAGAATATTGATGAAGATGATGAAAATGTCTGACAAGACGATAAGAAATAATGAAGCTGCATTTTAATAGTGTTAAGTTAAAGTATCTCAATTTAGAGTTCTTTAGCCAAAAAAAAAAAGCTAATAAAATTGTCTGAGTCATAAATTACTGCTTTTAGCCGAACTTTTGCTTAATAGAAAAACACTTGTACCTTCCAAATTGATTTATTGCTGCTCAATAAATCTAATTTCTCAATAAATCAGATTCAGTTGGTTCAGTCGAGCTTCAACCAAAGATTCTTCTTCGTCAACGAGCTCGTCCGATTCCTCCATCACATTCTCAGTGCACACGAAAAGCATTGAAAACGATGACGAATTCATCAATGTCCTTCTCAGTATTCAGGTAATTTTAATTAAATAAAACTCTCTTTTTTTGCTTAAAATTGCATTTAAAATTTGTTAAAGAACTGCCAAAACCTTCCTTGTCGCCTCTACGGTCCCAATGTGGACGCATTTGTGCGCATCCGCCTGCTTCGTGAGCGTCGTTCCCTCCGACGTCGACTGGAGCCGCAGGTGCTGCACTTCTTCAGTACACAAGTCATCAAGAAAGAGAGAAATCCGTGCTTCAATCAGAAGTTCGAACTCCTGGTCGCCATACAAGAGTGCAAGGTTATTCTTAACTTAATTAATTAATACTAATTATTAATTAATTAATTATTAATTAAAGATGATTTATTTAATAGCACTTGAGATTGGAGTTGACAGCAGTGGATGCTGATCGTCACACGCGCTACACTGAGCTGGGATCGACTTCGATCACTTTGAAGCAGCTCGTCAAAAGCAATGGGGCCATTAATGAAGACGAGCCCAGAGTCTTTACACAAAGTCTTGTATTTAGAAGAGAGGTATAATTCAACTTATTTTGATTTTGAAAATCTTTTGAAAATCTTTTATTATTACTTCTTTGTTGTTATTGTAAAGACTTTAGGGGAATTGTTGTTCGGCATGAGCTTCATGCCGACGGCCAAGCGTCTCTCCTTCTCAATTGTGAAGGCGACTAATCCCAAAAAGAAAGGATTATCTCGTAAGAAATCGATTTTTTACATTTTCACATGTCAATTTAACATAAAATATCATTTGTTACAATATATATTAGTTGCATAAATACACAACTTTATTATTAGGCGCTTATGTGCGTCTGCTGATGGTGAGCGCCCTGGACGGCCGCGTGGTGCGCAAGAAGAAGACGGGCTTGGCCTCCATGGAGAAGGAGGAGTGGATCTTCAACGAGACGGTCAACTTCGACTTCGGCAACCACGTGGGCCTCGACTCCATCGTCTTCGTCCTCATGCTCGTGCACGCCGACGACGACGTGGAAGCCGGCGAGCTAGAGTCCAGCTCGTCCACCGGAAACCTCTACGCCACCGCAGGCAATTGATCACCCAATCAATCAATCAATCAGTTATGTATAAGACATGATTGAAAAATCAATCAATCAATCAATTGATGATAGATGAAGGCAGTCGTCCCCAGAGTCCGAGTACGGTTCCTAGTGGGCGCAGGAGCGACGATCGGTGCTTGGGTCTGATCTGCGTCGGCTCCAAGGTGTTGGGGGAGAAGGAGCGGGCACATTTCAACTCGGTCGTGGCTGAGCCAAGGAAAAACGTTTCCATGTGGCACACATTAACCTAATAAATGTTTAGATAAATCGCCTTAATTTGCATATTTCCAAGACATTCTTGATTTAAGACGTTTTTAGTCAGACTATTATTGAAGTTTAATGAAAAATGGTTGTTCAGACATGAAAGCAGTGTTGGAAGCATATGTGGAACCAAGCACGTATTTAGCCTTAGTTATACTGTACCTCATACGTATGCGTATCTTTTATTGTGTTGTCTTTCTTTCGCTATATTCGGCTTGAGAGCATGAGATTTATTCTAATGAAATATTAACCCACTTAGATATTTACAATTTTCATCCGTAATCCTCTTGTTGTATGTAAGCAATTGTGAATTCATTCTATATTGAGTTTGTTTTTAACTTACATGAAATTCCATGGTTGATCGATTGGTAAAATTACTTTAATGATGGCCAAAGTCACTTGTCGAATTGCGGAATCAATAAAGTTAATTAAGTACAAGAAGTTGTAAAAAAGGAATATTTTTATTATATGTAATTAGACGATGTAAGAAAGATGAGTAAAGATAACGTTTGTGAGAGAGCATCAAAAGATATTGCTGACAATGCAAAGTTTGGCAATAAGAACTTGAGAAAGAAAGAAATGAAACATATATGGGATACGAAGTGGTGAAAAATACATAAACGTACGAGACTACGAGTACATTGCATTTACTTTGAATGCCCAATAGTTTAAAAATTAGCTCAAGTTTAATGGAAATTGGCCCAAGTTTTGAAAATCCTCCTGATTACCCTCGTTGATCCCTGATGATTGATGTTTTAGAGATAAATGAAGAATTTGGAAAAAAAGGCAATAAAAAGTGATCGAAACCCGATTGCGACAGATTTCTTGGAGCACTTAGAAGATTAACTGGGCTCCGAAATAGAAGAAGATGAGCATGAGGATGAGGAAGACGATCACGATGGCCGAGACGTGAGTGACGTTCATCACGTTCAAGCCGAACACCGGTTTGCCAATAAGACGGCCGACGAGGAAGGTGAAGAAGAAGTAGGCCTGGTTCATGTTCGGCACGTCCAACAGCGGCGCATCCGGCATCACGCCGTACACGTGTCCATTATCGTCCAATCTCAATATATCTAAAGCAAACATATCACATAATGGGCTGATAGCAATTATTAATTAATGACTGAATTAGGTAATTAATGGAGTGATTACCTAAGAATGCCTGTCCGACCTCCTCTGTAGAGAGCGTTCTGAGCTTGGTCTTGCTCTCGATGAGGTCCTCGTGGCCCTTGATGATGTTGGTCCTGGCGAACCAGGGACAGATGGCCATGGCCTTCACGCCCTCCCTCTCGAAGAGTCTGGGCTTGCAGGTGGCGAAGCTGTAGGTGAAGGCCACGCTGCCCCACTTGGCCACGGTGTAGCCCACGTAGTCGATGGAGCCCAGGCCGGTGGAGAGGCCGGCCACGCTGGCCACGTTGAGGATGCGGCCGCCGCCGCCGCCGCGGGAGACGCCCATCTTCTCCAGCGCGATGAACGCGCCCTTCATGTGGCCCAGCAGCATGACGTCCACGTTCAGCTTCCAGCCCGCGCTCGGCCCCATGCCGGCGTTGTTCACCAGCAAGTAGACGTCCAGCCCGAAGTGCCGCTCCGCCTCCTCCCAGGAGCGGTACCAGTCCTCGTCCTTGCTCACGTCGAAGCGCACGAAGTGAACGCGATCGGCGCCGAACTCCGACCCCAACGAGGACGCCGTCTCCCTGCCCTGCACACTCAAACAACACCTATTCGATCGATTGATTGATTGATTGATTGTAGATGATTGCTGTTGGATTGGACCTTGTCCTCGTTGACGTCGCCGAAGCAGACGCTGTAGTCCTTGGTGGCGAGGAGGCGGCGGCAGAACTCGCGGCCCAGCCCGTCGGCGCCGCCCGTCACCAGTGCCAGACGCATTTCGATCGTCAGTCAATAACTGCAATCAATCACCTAAATGAGCATTAATCAAAGACACGGGAAATGATTGATTATAATCTATATGTTACCAACAAGACGTGTTTGTTGAAGATGTTACGTAATGAAGTGGCCTATCTGGCTTCGGACTCCACACTTGTTGCCGACGATCCAGCTCGTTCTTCCTAATCGGTTGATAAAATGTTTACGATAAAAATATTGCACTGCACAAACTTGTTATAAACGTACAAATACTTCTTTAAAACCCGCGTTTTATGTACCTACGTTCTTGAGGAGGACATTGGGTAATAATCTAGCATTAGTCTTGACTTGTTCGAAATTCCAGGCAAAAATGGAAAAAAGAGTCGGAGTTGAACTTGACTTTGTGGATGCTTTTAATTGGCCCCGATATCAACCCCAGTTCATCTTTGCACGGCAACAACAACAAAGACGAGAGGAAATCAGCTGACGCCGCCTCGCCAAAACGCGCGTCGCGTCTCTCTGCGGCGCGTGCGGGCGTCTCCTTCTCGTCGTTCTTCGTCCTCGTCTTGTTCACCATCGTGCTCTTGTCGTCCTTAATGTGCTCCTCTTAATCACCTTATAGAATGGCCGAGAAGGAGATCGAGGTGGTGGACATAATCGACAGCGACGAGGACGATGTGGACGACAACAGCGCTTCCAGCAACAAAGAACGACGCTGCGACAACGAATCCGAGTCCGTCTTCGTTTCGGTCAAGCCAGAGCTCGAGGAGGGCGACGAAATTCCGGTCTACGACATCGACGACAACAAGGTGTTCGAGATGCCCACGCTCAAGGTGGAGGAGACAGAGGGCGAAACAATTGAGAAAAACGTGGAAGAGACAAAGGACGAATCATTTAATTCCGATCCAGGTAGACTCGTCATAGACGAAGGCGCAATCAAGACCGAAGTCGTCTCCACCAAGCCGATTGGGGATGATTCCATCGACGACCTCGCCGATCTCATCATCATTGAGTCCGACGAGGAGATGGAGGGGCAAACTGCGGAGCTTCAGCAAGTGTGCGAGGAGCAAAGGGAGGGGTCGCGGCACTTCTGCGCGCAATCAAGAGACGTAAACGGTACTGAGCAAAAGGAACGGGCTGAGAGAGGAGAGGAAGAAGAGTTAGAGATTAGAGAGGAACAAGCAGAAGAGTGCCATGCGACGCGGGAAGAGCAACAGGATAAGAATCTAGAAGAGACGGCACAAATGGAGCATAGCGAGAAGGAATTAGGAGAAGAAAAGGAAAGACGGCGCAGAGAACGGGAGGAAAGAGAGCAACGAGAACAAGCATTAAGAGAGAAAAGAGAACACGAGGAAAAGCAACAAGAAGAACGAGCATTGAGAGAACAAAAGGAGAAAGAACTCAAGGTGCAGAGAGAAAGAGCCGAAAAAGAAGAGCAAGAAAATAATCAAAGAGAACAAAGAAGGAAAGAGCAAAGAAAACTCGAATTTTCAATGGAGAAAGGTTTTACGGAAGATAAGGAAGCAGAGGAACTTCAGCAACGACAATTCTCTACCCAAGACCGTGATGAACAGCTTAAACAGTTGGTGGGTGACCAGTGCATGAGGAAACTGAAAAGAAGTAGAGAGCTACAAGACACCTCAGAGCTACAATTAAAGCAGCAAAAGGAGCGGGAGATGTCAGAGAAGTTGGCCAAGCGGATGAGTGAAATTAGGCATCAATTTAGAGAGCAGCCACAGGAGCAATCAGAAGAGCCACAGGTGTTGGAAGGGCGGGAGAATCCTCGAGCAAGTGAACCAAGGGGACGAGTGTTGGTAGAGAGAGTTAAAAAGGAAAATAAAGAGGATCAAGAAAAGAAGAAGAAAAAATTGCACAAAGTAGGGGAGAAGAAACAAGCCAAGGTATTATTGGAAAAAGAGCTGAGACGTGACTCAGTGTCGCAGAATGAGCCTGAGAAACAAACATCCGGAGGTCCGATCAAGTTAGTGCGTTGTCTCCTTTGTGAGTCGTTTTTTACATCCATAAGCCACCTTCACAATCACATGGCTTCAGTGCATGGGCCCAGGAATAAATCAAAGACTTCTCAAGCTAAATCATCCGAGTTGAAAGCAGAAGTTGATTTAGGAGCAACCTTTGCGAAGAGCAATAACCAATATGGGGTAATCAATCTAGAGGATGACTCTAGCACTGAGGTCTCGGTACAGGCTCCCCCAAAGAAGGCTTCGTCTATCAAAAGAAAACTTAAGGAGAACCGTGCATATAGCTCCCCCAGAAGCTTACTGCAGTGTCGAACCTGTTCCGAAGTTTTCTCATCTCTACATCATTTGCGACAGCATCGAACGATGAAGCACAGAGCTGAAACCAGCGCCAAAGATGTCATACTGCTTCCTGATAACCAACGAGATATTTCCACTTCTCTGAAAAAATGTCCCTATTGTCCCTATACAACGTCAAGAAAAGCTTTACTTCACAGACACGTGAAGCATCTGCATTTGGGCGCAAGAGAATCCGTTTGCAAGATATGCGGAAAAGATATGAACGGCTCACTCGCACTTAAAATGCACTACCAAACAGAGCATGCAGACAAGTTGACCGAAAAGTGTCCCTATTGTCCGTACAAGTCTCGATTCAAAAGTCACATTAAGTTGCACATCAATGCCAGCCACCGTGAACTAGTTGATAGGAAAAGTGATAAAGCAAATGCAATTTGTCAGCAAAGAAAAGTGAACGCCAACCCGCATCAGGCTGTGAAAAAAGTGTGATGGCGAAGAAGGAATCGATCTCGAAACCGAAGGCGAAGTAACAAAGTGCGCTGGTTCACGATTGTTTTGGTTCAAAGTGCGACGTCTCACGAGTTAAGACTTTCTGAAAGAAACTTTTCGAAAGGCTAATGTAATTAGACTTTTCTATTCTACTAGTTCTGTGCAGAAGTGCTGCCATTATTTGAAAAAATAGTTAAATGAACTGTAACCTTAAAGTATTCGTACATCTTCAATTATGCAATTAAAGTGTAATTTGGACAAGTGTAATTTCAATATCCTTCGTATGCTAAACAAACAGATCTGAAATGTGCATTTTACTACTCTTTTGTAGAGCAATGTTCAGTCGTCTCTTGCCATCAACGAAGGCCTTGTTGGCTCCTTTCCTTTTGAGGGCCAATAACCCCAGCAGCATTATCAGCAAGGCCGGCATTACAAACTTCTTCGGCGAGAGTAAGAATAAGTTTTCCTTGCATTTTATTAAAAGACTTTGTGATGATGGTAAATATCTTATAATCAAAGGGAGTGCTGATGTTCTGTGGAGGACCAACACCAGTGTCTCTTCGATTGGCCGCAAACGAGGCAGAGCCAAGGGTTTGGCCAGGATCAAGAATTTGCACCGAGGTCAACAAATTGGTCTGGGTCCAGCACGGATTGCTTGGCCAGGGCTGAAGGCCAGGGGCTACGAAGATGATCGAAAGAACACAGATGACTTTGGAAAAGTCTCTGAGGCCAGCTTCAAGTCTGTATTACTTTTTAAGGTTGTTTTAATGAGTTCCATGAGTTATTTGGAAAATTGTTGTTTTAGGAAATACGAAGAAGATCTTGAATACATACGAAAGGTTGGTACTGGGGTCAAGCGCCGTGGCCAGAAACTGACTCCTTTACAACGAGGGTGGACCAGCGCCACTCCTAAGGGACGCCGGTTCGGACCACCAAGGGCGACAAACAGTGACGAAGGTAAATTACGCGTTTAACTTATCGTTACTTGAAAGGAACGAAAGCGATGGATGCAAAATTCTTATACTGTAAGTAAGTTAATGATCATTTTCCCTCTTTCTCACTAGACCCGTTTGCCGGATTCGACAGCATTCTGGTTCAATACCAGATTATTCACTCGATGCACGGTTTATTCGGACGGCAGCGGAGACCTAATATTGTGATGGTCACCGGAAATGGCAAGGGAATAGCCGGATTCACGCTTTCTACGTCTTCCATCCCTAAGCCAAGTAGGGAACTATTTCTATTCTTGTATTCAGGAAATTAGGTAACTTAATAAATGCTTTTCTGCAATACAGCGGCTTTCCAGAAGGCCGTCAACAGGGCCGGTCTCCGATTGTGCAAGTTTAACCTCTACGAAAATCGTACCGGTATTTTTTCTAAATTGTAAGTGCTTAAACAACGATGCTTTTAGGAATATCTGTTCTATTTTGCAGTGTACCACGATTTCTTCACTCAGTTTGGTAGTACGAAGCTGTATGTGCAGCAGCGCCCGCCGGGTTTCGGACTCTCTTGTCATAGAGTGATTACTGCCGTCTGCAAACTGATCGGAATCAAGGATTTGCACGTGGTGGTGGAGGGTGCGAGAAAGAACTATTTGCACATGGTAAAAGCGTTCTTTCTGGGCCTGCTCAGACAGAGAACGCACCAGAGCCTCGCCGATGAGAAGGGTCTTCATTTGGTCGAAATGCGAGCAGAAAATGACTTCTTCCCCAGGGTACTGTTATACTGAAGACTGGTTTTTGTTGTAAATTTTCAATCAACCGTGTTCTTGCCCTTTGTAAAGGTTGTTGCCAGTCCCAGTGGTCACGTGAGAACTGAAGATGAGATATTGCCGAATGAGATTCTGGATTTCGAGACGGTTAGCTCTAATTGGTTAGCAAAACCTTACATTACGATAGTTTAAAATCAGTTATTTGTCACAGATCTGCTACGAGGGACATCTGCCCCACTTAGAGAGCAAAAAGGATGTCCACTCCAACGAGGGAAACGAAGGGTGGGAGACCTACATTAAGCGAGGCCTGAGCAGAAGACACCACTATGAGGTAAATCTTCTTTTGATTTCTCTTAAAATGTTACGATAACATTTTTTGATTTTTTTTGCTTTGAAATTAGCAACGCATTCAGATGCGAGCTGATTACGGACGCGTGATGTCTCACTTGGAAGCCGACTTCCCAGAGTGCGTGCCGCCTGTCTTTGACGGTCGTGCAATGAAGGCAGCAAAGATGAAGAGCCAGGAGATGGAGGACGACTACGACTAGAGTCATTACTCAATTACGACGTTGTTGAATACTTCACGTCACTCATTTCAGTGAGATATGTTCAGAAATGAAGGGATAAGTCGAATACGAGGAACTACTGCGTTGATTGTTAGTCAAACAATTCGTTTGATAGATGAGTAGTCAAACAACTACTTTGATAGATGCATGGGGATGAACGCCTCAGGCAGTCAATTTCATTCGTGGGGATACTAATACTACTATCGTGCATCCTGGTCCAGCCATTTAGCCTCTAGTCATCTTTCATTCTATGTTTGATAGCGATTACTCTGAATTTCCAGACCTTCAACCATCAGTTTGATAGCACGGAGAGGACTAGGATGAAAGTCTGTTCTTAAAAGCTTTCAAGAATGCCTCTCTCTTTTGTTTTTTCGTCATTTTTCATAGATCGAAGCGGACCTTTCATCCAGTGCTTCGTCTCTTCATTTCGTTGAAAAGAGCCTTGGCGCCGTCATGCATTAGTTTTTCCGGTTTCCAGGAAGTCTTACATCGAAAATGGGCAGAGACTTACATTAAGTGGACATCGAATTTTGCTCCAATTTCCCGGGCATTCTCGGTGATTAAAAAATGGGAGAGACGAAATGTGACCGTATTATGTGAAGTAAATGCAGCGATTTCATTTTTCCTCTTTAAAAACATGTTCTCTGTAGCTGCTTCCACTAACTACGGTACACTTTTTTTAATATATCTAAATAATCTAATATATTTTCAAATTTCCCGGGAAATTCTTACGAGTCTAAAGCCTGTTCTGTTCCAGGAAGGAGCCATCAGAAAGAAGAGATGGCTAGCGTTTGCTTGCCAGAGTGACCTCAGCCATGGCCTCATTACTTTAATGGATTCCGACAATCTCGAGTGAGCTCTCCAGTGTCAAGCAGACGTCGAGCAGAGCCTCAAATCAGACAGCAACCACTGCTCTCACTAAATATCATTTCAGTAAATGGGAGCTCTTTTAAACGAAATGTAAGTAAGAGTGGTGACCATCAATCAATCAACATTTACCTAAGGATCTCATGTGCGTGGAAGGCTAAAATCTCTTTTCCAGCTCTGTCCATCCTTCGACGTCATCAATATTGCCATCCCATTCTGATCTCTGTTGATCTTCGGCCAAGTCACACAAGTCCAATCAGTCTTGCACCGAAATCTTATTTATGTAAGCTCTGATAAAGATGAATTAATGAGTATGTTGCGTGATTGACCCTTACGAAACCACATGCAATTGCATATATGTACTGGTTGGTACGAGTATGAGTATGAGTATAGCGCTCCTGTCTGGGACGCCAGGTCGCGATGGATTACTCTGTTCTCCTCTTGATTTGAGAAATCATGAATTGCATTGATGGGCTGGCAGAGAGTATGCAATCCCAATGAGACATGGACTGCAGCATTTTTTCAAAGTTTTGACAATAATATGAAAAAAAGAGCTTTTCTCGAAAGACAAAAGTCATTTAAGAATTGACTTCATATATCAACTATTACAATGGGAAACATCAATGAATGTCATTTTGCTCTTTTCCTGCCAAAATGACTAGAAATTTTGGCTATTTTTTAGGGCCTCTATCTTTCAAAGTGGACTTCCCAGAGATTTATTTTTTCTTGTGCTAAAGCACTCATATGTAGATCG
>JAOXNJ010007016.1:0-14019 GCA_028566655.1 Metis holothuriae
ACAGCACTCTCACTAATCCCTTGTTTTACCTTGGATTTCCCCTTAAAATATGCTTAATCCCGTGCTATTCGGGTCAGTCCTTGAATTTTGAATTTATTGCGCTTTATACTCAAAAAATTCATAGCAAGTTGAACTATTTTGTGCTGATACACTATAAAAATCTCATGTAAATTCAAAATTCAAGGACTGACCCCCGGGGCGTGATGACCCCCGGGGCGTGACCCCCGGGGCGCTTGGGCTATTGACGATGTTTGTTTTTCTGGACTAAAATTTCCCACTTTCCATTCCTCAATACCTGCCTATCTTGCACAAAGCAAATGGCAGAGCGAGCAATCCATAAACACCTCTACGCAAAGCTCTGCGTAATTTTCTTGAGGCTATTGTATAATCTAGGTTAAAGACTCAAGCTCTACCCTAGCTAGCGCTTCGCGGTTGCTTTTTGCCGAGAGCTGAAAGCTCTCGCTACTTTGAAAAACCGTGCCAGACTACGTTTTACTCGCATCTTTTACGTCTCTTTGAGGTTGGGATTTTGGTACTAACTGGGGGTTGGTGCTTGGTTTAATAGTAGGGTGATTTCTGCTTGGAGTTCGCCTAGTTGGAGAAGGTTTAGCTTGGGGTCACGCACGAGAAAGACTTGGTCTGTCTTGGGTTGGGTGTAGACTAGGATGCGATGGTCGCCAAGATCTTGGCTGTCTTGTTGGACTAGTTTTCGTGAGCGCTCTAGCATTAAGGCTAAGACGAAGCGAAGATTTTCTGTGTGAGGCTCATCTGCGTGGCAGAGCTGGTGGAGAAGTTCGGCGGGATCTCGTTGGCTTAATGGGGTGCTGGTGTCTTGCGCGGGGGGTGGTGGCTCTACTTTGCCGCTCCAGCTGGAGAAGGGGAGGGCTTTGTTGGCTAGCTCTGCTTGGCTTGCTGCTTGTTCTTGAGTGAATTGTTCCCAGCCTTCTTGACTGAAGTCTTGGCGCTGCCAGTTGCCTTCTTGGTCTCGCTGGATGATGCTGTGGTAGGTGTCTCCTTCTGCGAAGGGGACTTCGGTGCGGGCGCAATGTTTAGCGCGGCGACGGATGGACCAGGGTTCGGCAAGTGGTGGCATTTAAAATTGAAGATTTAAGATTGAAGAGGGTGTGGCTAGGGCTTTTCGGGTTTCTACGTGCTTGGGTGAGCTATTTGGTTTTTTTGTTTGCGCTTTTGCGTAGGGTTTTTGAGGCCGAGCTTGAGCTCGGCGTTCCCGGGGGGCTTTAAGATTTCTTAAATTTTAAATTTGAAATCTTAAATGACACGAATTCTTGCTAGCGAGAATTGGTGTCGAGTACTTCGGCTTCGAAGATTTCTAGTGCTCGTTGGATGGCGGGGTCGTTTTCGAAGGTGGGTGCTTGTGGGGTTTCTTCTTCGGGTTTGGGTTCTGTTTTTGGCTCTGTTTTGGCTTTGGGTTTTTGGACGGGGAGGGGATCTGGCTCTTCGATTTCTGGTTCGGGGACTTGCTCGCTTAGGCTAAATTGTAGGTTTAGGGGGCGGCTTGATGCTAGTTTGGCTAGTTGAATGAGTTGAGTGGGTGCTTGGCGTAGCTCGCTTTCGTAAAAGACGCGTGCGCTGAGGGGAAGTCCGATATGGAGGGTTTCATCTTGAAAGTTAAGGGCTTGGCTGGTGCGAATGATATCTGCGATGATGCCTAGACTTTCAGGGAGCTGATGGCGAAACTCTTCCCAAAAGGCTTGGGGAGCTTGGGGGTCAAAGGGGATACTGGGGAAGCTCTGTTCTGTGGGGGTGGGCTGTTCTTGCTCTGTGTTTGGAGTTGGCTTGTTGGGTTGAGCGATTGGGGTATTTGGCTTGTTAGGTTTTGCTTGTGTGTCTAGTTGGGCGAAGTCATCTAGGAGGCTGCCTGAGTAGTCTTGACTATCATCGTAGGGAGCGGTTGTTGGTTCTTGTTCTGAATTCTGCTCTGGATCTAGTTCTGGCTCTGGCTCTGGGTTTGGATTTTGTAGAGGGCCGTCAAAGCTTGGAGGGGTTTTTGAGGCGCTTGGTGTATCTGCTGTTGGTTCCGGGGTGCTTGCAGAGCTTGAGAGGGTTTGAGAGCTTTCGTTGAGTGGCGCTTGTTCTGTGGGGGCTTGTTCTTGGGGTTTTGATGTTGTTTGTGGGGTTTTAGCTTCTTGGGTTTCTGGAGTTTCGCTTGTGTGGGCTTCTTTAGTTTGGTTTTCTTCTTTTGAGGCGATTGAAGCTACTTTGCTGGGGGTTTGGGGTAGGGGGGCGCGTGGGTCAGCGCCTTGCTTTTCCAAAAATCCAAGGACATCATCTAAAGAGACGCTCTCTAATGTGCGAATGACGCGCACTAGTCCTAGCTCTAGTTGTAGTAGCGGGTCACTTGCCCAGCGCATTTTTTCTATGCATTGGCTTAGTTCTTCAGCGGCGAGGGAGAGGTGTTCGACATCGGTGTGCTGGGATTGCTCTGCAAGGTTTTGTTGCTGCTTTTGGCTGAGTTCTGGCAGGCTGCGCTCTCCGTCTATTTGGTAGATGATGAGGTTGCGCCAATGACGGATGAGGTCTGCGAGTAGACGCTGCAAATCGCGCCCTGCTTCATGGTGGGCTTTAATGATGCCAAGGGCTTGAGCGGCTTGTTGGTTGAGTAGCGAATGGGCGAGCTGGGATACGCTCTCCCAGCTGGTGATACCAAAGACATCTTCTACTTGGGATTCTTCGATGGTTTCTCCACAAAATGCGACTAGCTGATCAAGCATGGATTGTGCATCCCGCATGCCGCCTTCCGCTCCTCGGGCAATGGCGAGTGCTGCTTCTTGGCTAAGCTTTACGCCTTCTTCCTCGGCGATGTGCAGCAGGTGTTGGCGGATGATTTCATCGGGGATGCGGCGCAGATCAAAGCGCTGGCAGCGGCTGACAATGGTGGGGAGGACTTTGTGGGGCTCGGTGGTGGCGAAGATGAACTTTACATGCGGTGGGGGTTCTTCTAGGGTTTTTAAGAGGGCGTTGAAGGCGGCATTGGAGAGCATGTGCACTTCATCAATATAGTAAATTTTAAACTGCCCTTGGGCGGGGGCGTACTGGACGGTTTCACGCAGATCGCGGATTTGGTCAACGCTGTTGTTACTGGCTCCGTCAATTTCGAGCACATCAAGTGAGCGACCTTCAGCGATTTCTTGGCAGACTTGGCTATGGGGGTCAAAGTCAATGCTGGGGCCGTTTTCGCAATTGAGGGCTTTGGCGAGGATGCGCGCGGTAGAGGTTTTCCCCGTGCCGCGTGGACCAACAAAGAGGTAGGCTTGGGCGATGCGGTCTCGCTCGATGGCGTTGCGCAGGGTGCGCACGACATGGTCTTGACCAAGAAGGTCTGCGAAGGTATGAGGACGATATTTACGGGCGAAAACTTGGTAGCTCACAAGATGGTTATGCTAGGCTAAGTGTAGGCTGCTGTCGACTTGAATTGATGAGAAAATTGGTGAAATAGCATTTTAGATTGATAGAGTTTAACTACAGAATTCGTTTTCTTTTTGTTTATTTGCTTATTCGTGTTAGCTTTCTTTTCTTCTACTATGTTTGCTCATACTTTGCGAAGTTCTTTTACTGCCTTGTTGGGACTTGCTCTTGTTGTTCCTGCTTTTTCTCAAGAACAAGAGACAGACCCTAATCTAGTTCCTTTTTATAAGGCTCCTGCACCTCGAGCGGATGTTCAGCCTACACCGCGCAAGGACCCTAAAAAGGTTTGGGCAGATCACAAGAGTGCCATTCCCATTGGTAATGGGCGTTTAGGGGCTTTGCTTTATGGCGGTACGCAGTATGATCGCATTATTGTTAATGAGGACTCCATGTGGCGCGGCTATCCCGTGACTGAAGAGCAAGATCGTGAAGGTGCTTTTAAGGCTTTGCAACAAGGTAGAGCAATCTTGCGTGAGGGTAAGTATGAGCAAGGGGCGAATTTTTTGGTGCAAAATTTCCTAACTCCCTATGGCTTTGGCACGGAATCGTTTGGCAGTTTTACATCATTTTTCCACATGGACTTGGAGTTTGAGGGCTTAGCAAAGACAAGCTTGGCAGATCCTGAGCATCCGCATAATCGCCGTGTTGTTTTGCCTGAGAATGTGAGTAATTACCGCCGTGAGTTGAATATGCAGCGGGCGATTTCCAAGGTGAGCTTTGAGGAGAATGGGGTCAAGCACGAGCGTGAGTACTTTTCTAGTCACCCTGCGGAGACTCTGGTAGCGCGGTACCGTTCTCAGGAGCCAATGACGGTGCGCTTGAAGCTGGGTTCTGATCACAAAGAGCACAAAGTCGCGGTCACCCCTCAAGGTTTGCTCGCCATTGTTGGTGAAGTGAGCCAGAAGAATGGGCCGGGGATGAAATTTGAGGGTAGGGTGCAAATAGAGCTTATGGATGGAGCTTTTGAGGTGGAGGGTGAAGAGCTAATTATTCGTAATTCAAGGGGTTTTGTCGCTTACATTACGGGTAATACAAACTACAAGCTAGACTATCCTACTTATGTGCACGAGCTTACTCCTGCGCAGCGCAATGATGCACATGATGCTTTGCGTAAAGGAAAAACTTATGAGCAACTAAGAGAAGAGCATGTGAAGGATTTTCGCTCTTTGTTTGACCGCGTTACCCTGCGTCTTGGCGGGGGCGAAGACCGCACAGCAATGAGTGCTGGTGAGCGTGATGAGCTATATGGTAAAGAGTTTGGGGGGTTAAATCGGGATATTACCTCTACTAAAGACCGTGGTTATGAGACGATGGTATTTCACTTTGCTCGTTATTTGATGATTAGTGGCTCTCGTCCTAATGGTCAGCCGCTCAACTTACAGGGGATGTGGACGGCGATTATCAACCCGCCTTGGCAGGGAGACTATCACTTAAATATCAACTTTCAGATGAATTACTGGATGGCAGATAAGGTAAATTTACCCGAGTGCCAAGAGCCCATGTTCGCTTGGTTTGAGGATATGATCCCCTCAGCGCAAAAAACTGCTCAAGTTCATTACAATTCTCCTGGTTGGGTCATGCACCACACTTGTAATGCGTGGGGCTTTGCGGGGCCGGGTGCTCCTCGGGGCAAGCACATGATGGAATCTGAGGCAGGTTCTTGGATGGCGCGTCATTTCTGGGAGCGCTATGCCTACACGGGCGATGAGCAGTTCTTGCGGGAGCGAGCTTGGCCAGTGCTCAAGGGTTCTGTTGAGTTTTGGATGCACGAAGGCAACACAGAGAAAAATGCGCAGGGTGAGCGCTTTGTGAATCCTAGCTATTCTCCCGAACATGGGTATTTAACAGACAAGGCGTTTTTGCAGCCTATGGTCTTGCACGATTTGTTCACCAATTCTATTCAAGCGGCAAAAATTGTTGGTGAAGATCCTGCGTTTATTGCTAAAATGGAGCAATTCTTATCTGAGTTACCCTCGCCCAAAATTGGTAATCACGGTCAGCTCATGGAGTGGAATTCCCATGAACTAGAGGAGGAAAATATTGAGAAAAAGCCAGATCGCCCAGAAATCCCTCGCTACAAAACAAAGCACAGGCACATTTCCCATCTCTATGCTGTCTATCCCGCAGCACAGATTACCCCTGAAGGCACGCCAGAGCTTGCTGAAGCTGCCTACACGACTATGAAGCTGCGAGGTGCAGGTGGCACAGGCTGGTCCGGTGGTTGGAAAAGCTGTGTTTGGGCACGCATGGGAGACCCTGATTTGGCGTACTTGCAGGTTGCCCGTTTGGCAAACAGCATGACTCCAAATCTCTTGGGTCGCCACCCTCCGTTCCAAATTGATGCCAATTTTGGTTATGGCGCAGCCGTTTGTGAGTTACTTGTCCAAAGTCACCAGGGCTTTATCGAGCTTCTTCCGACCTTGCCCAAGGCTTGGGATGAAGGTGAGTTTAGTGGCTTGCGTGCACGCGGTGGTTTTGATGTCAGTGCTCAGTGGAAAGATGGTAAGCTAGTGGTGGTGAAAATCACCAGCCTGCTTGGTAATCCGCTTAAGCTTAAGTATGGTGAGACCAAGCGTGAAGTGCCCTTGAAAAAAGGGGAGACACTGGTGCTAGGAGCTGATTTACAGCCGCTGTAATTTATGGAAGTTATGGAAGTTTTTCATCCAAAAAACACTTTTTAAGGGGCACTTCTTAGTATGGACATTAGTCAACTTCCTGCAATCAATGCCTGCTTGAATGGGCTAGCAACGGTTTTTTTGCTCTCAGGCTTTGTGGCGATTAAGCGGGGCAAAAAAGATCTGCATCGCAATTGCATGGTGGTAGCACTAATTAGCTCAACTGTTTTTTTGGCGGGCTACCTCACGGATAAAACCATTAAGGGGATGTCTGGAGATGAGGTAAACAAGAGCTTTGCGGGTGAGGGGATTTGGGCGTGGATTTACTACCCCATGCTCATTACGCATGTATTCTTGGCAATTGCCATTTTGCCGCTCATTTTCCTTGCTGTAAAGAATGCAATTAAGCAAAATTGGGTGCGCCACATCTATTGGACAAAAATTACTTGGCCGCTTTGGATATATGTGAGCGTTACGGGGGTGCTCATTTACTTTTTTCTCTACCAGTGGTTTCCTGCCTCGGTTTGATGAATTCGGCTGAATAAAAGGATGGCGTTCCTTAATCGCTAGCTTCTTCGAAATATCCTTATTCATCTTATCGTATATGCGTTCTTCTCCTTGGGTTTCTTTGGCGCTTATTTTGCCCTTTATGGGGGGAGCGTTTTGGGCAATTTTTGCGATGAGTAGTCCGCAAGGTGTTCCCAAAGTGAAGCCAAGTTCTGGGGTGGATATGCCCTCAAGTTCTACTGAGTCACTTGAAGTTGAGTTAGTTTTGCAGGCTAGTGATGGGTTAGTTTGGCTAAGTCTTGAGGAGCCAATTTCTGGTTGGAAAAGGGTGTTTTCGCAAGAAAATGGAACGCTAAATGGGCAAGGTGAACTTGATTTAGGGAGTGAGCTTACTTTGCCGTTTGCTGGAGAGGTGGAGGTTTTTGTGGATGCTCGCTGGCAGGGGGTAGTGCCTCAGAGTAAGCTCGCGTTGAGTTTAGGGATGATTTTAGAGGGGGATTTTAATAAGAAGGAGCAAACTTTTTGGACGCAAGCTAAGGAGTCTGGCGAGGGTGAGTTGAGCTTTGAAACATGGCAGCTTTATTTGCCCTAAGTTTTTTGCTACCTAAGGGTACCTCTAAGTGTATTTCTGAGAACCCAGCTTTGGTTTTTGAATGTGCTTGTGAACGGTACTTGCATTTTCGGGTAGGTAAGTTTAAGCTTTTCTCATTGTTTTATGAGTACAAGACGCGTTGTCATTACAGGTCAGGGGGCGGTGACGCCTTTGGGGGTAAATGTGGAGGATTTTTGGAAGGCGTTAAAAGCTGGACAATCCGGAGTGGGTCCGATTACGGCATTTGATACGGAGGGTATTTCTTGTCAAATTGCGGCTCAGGTTGAAGATGGCTTTGATGCGGCGCCTTTCTACAACAATCCTAAGGAAGCTCGGCGTTGTGATCGCTATTGTCAGTTTGGTATGGCAGCTGCAAGGATGGCTTGGGATAATTCTGGTTTAGATGAAAATAAAATTGATCGCGACCGTGTTGGGGTGATGATTGGCTCAGGGATTGGAGGGCTTAATACGCATGAGGTAAATCATCAGGTCATGTTGGAAAAAAGCCCGCGTCGGGTAAGTCCCTTCACCATTCCGATGATGATTTCTAATATTTGTTCTGGATTGTTTTCCATGGAACTCAATTTGCGTGGGCCAAATATGAGTATCGTAACTGCTTGTGCTTCTAGCAACCATTCCATTGGTGAAGCTTGGCATATGATTCGCCGCGGGGATGCGGATGCGATGATTTGTGGAGGTGCGGAAGCGACTATTCAGCGTCTTGGGACGGCAGCTTTCAATAACATGAAGGCGCTTTCTCAGCGCAATGAAGACCCTCAGGGGGCTTCTCGTCCTTGGGATGAGGGGCGTGATGGTTTTGTGATGGGTGAGGGAGCTGGTATTGTGGTGATTGAGGAATTAGAGCATGCAAAAGCCAGGGGGGCGCAAATTTTAGCCGAAGTTATTGGGTATGGCGTATCTGCTGATGCGCATCATTTAACCGCGCCAGAGCCTGAAGGACATGGAGCATCTAAGTGCATGGAAAATGCTCTGCGGCATGCGCAGATAAACTCCAGTGAGATAGATTATGTGAATGCTCATGGAACTTCCACTCCTTTGGGTGATTTATGTGAGACAAAGGCAATTAAGCGCACTTTTGGCGCTTATGCTCAGGAGGGTTTACTTGTTTCTTCAACCAAATCTATGACTGGGCACCTACTGGGTGCTGCGGGCGGGGTTGAGCTAATTGCGTGCGTGGAGGCATTGCGTGAGGGGGTAATTCCTCCAACGATTAATCTAGATAATCCTAGTGAGGGTTGTGACTTAGACTATTGCGCTCATGAGCCACGAGAGGCGAAGGTTGATGTTGCTCTCTCTAATAGCTTTGGTTTTGGCGGGCATAATGCCTGTCTTGTGGTAAAGAAATTTTAATCGCTTACTTAGATGGAATTTGCTATTTGTTGATAAACTAGACAAGGTAAGACACTTATGTTCGCTCATTGGCGATCTACTTTGTTAGTTTTTTTGCTCTGGAGTCTTCTCTATTTGCCCGGGCTTTTTGCGCCTGAGTTTAAAGGTGAAGAGTCTAGGCGGGCGATTATTGCCCATGAAATGATTCAATCAGGTGATTGGGCGCAACCTTATTTGGCGGGTGAAAAATATGATCGAAAGCCGCCTTTATTTAATTGGTTAATTGCATCTTCGTGGATTGTTGGCGGGGTGGAGAGTGAGGGATTGGCGCGTTTGCCTTCTGCCTTAGCGATTCTTGCCTTGGCTTTGGTTGCCTTAGCCGTTTTGCGCTCTCTTTTGGAAAATCAAGCGGGTTTGCTGGCAGCATTGGTTGTTTTGGTCAATCCGGGAAGTTGGGAGAAGGGGAGGATGGCTGAGATTGAAGCAGTATATAGTTGTTTATTTGGTATTGCGCTGCTGTTGTGGCTTTGGGGAAGTCGTCGGAGTGTTTCTTGGCGTATTCCTGCTTTTTTTGGTTGTGGATTGTGTTTGGGATTGGCAATTTTAGCAAAGGGGCCTCTTCCGCTGCTTTGGTTTATGCTAGTATTCCCCCTTTATTTTGTGATTACGGAGAAGAAGTGGCATCGCTTGTGGCGCTGTGAATGGCTGTTTGTTGTTGTGCCTGCTGCCTTGGTGGCGGTTCCTTGGTTTTGGTGGAGTGCTCAGCAAGGTATAGTAGAGCAGGGCATGGTGGAGCAGGGCGTAGTGTTGAATTCTGCTACAAGTGCTGAGGAATCTGCTATGGGTGTTTGGGTTTCTGAGCTGATGGTGCGCGTGCGCCCCACAGAGGGCTGGAGTCCACTCAATCCTCTAAAGGTATTTTTTGAGGGTTTGGTGAATTGGATGCCTTGGCCTTTGTTTTTGTTGTTAATTCTTATCCCTCAATGGCGTAAGGGCTTAACTTTAGATTTTAAGAGGGCTAAATTTTTGCGTAATTGGCTTTGGGCAACTGTGATTGCTTATGCCCCAATTGCCTTGGCGCCAAATGGCAATGGGCGCTATATGATGCCTCTTACAGTGGCTGTAGCGGTCCTGGTTTCTGTGTTTTTAGTTGACCCGCAGCTTTGGGATTGCTTAAAAAAAATGCGCAGGGCTTGGTTGGGGAGTTTACTTGTTTTGCGTTGGGTGGTGCTGTTTGTCTTGTTGGGAATTTTTCTTGCTTCTTGGGCCTTGTTTCCTGAGGAAAGTGTTTCTTGGCGTTTGCTTTGGTGGGGGCTTGGTGTGCTTTGTTTAGTTTTGGCTTGGCAGTTAGTAGCTAGGTTGCGCTCGGTGGCACGTTGGACTCCTTGGGTTACGGCAAGTACTTTGCTATTTGCTGCCCTGGTGGGTGCATATGGATTTGCATTAGATACTATTGCGCGTGGTAGTGAACATCGAAGAGGTTTAGCTCAATTGGTGAACCATAAGCGGATACTCAAGGAGCAGGTTTGGCTCTACCGCTTTGATTTTAAGGGCGGCAAGGATGGTTGGATTCACTATCTTGAGGGAAAGAGAGATTATTTGCCTGAGCGAGAGTTTGATTTGGAGAAATTGGGGGAGGGTCCAGTGGAAATCATTACCTCAAGCAAGCGCTGGGCGCGAGATGAAGATGATTTAGAGAGGCGCTTAGGCAAGGCAAATCTGGTCACAAAGTTTCAATCTAGTGATCAAAGTGATAAGCGAAAGTGGGTTCTAGCAGTATATCGAATGCCGCAACTAGAGCAAAATTCTGAGAGCTGGGCAGATCAAGTGCAAAAAGAACAACAAGAAGCTTGGGGTAGATGATGCTTGCGTTTTGCCTTTCCTTGCGCTTTTCTTTTTGATTGTGCTGAGCAAAAAAAATATTCCGAATTGTTTGACCTCCATGCGCTTGGTCATGGTGCTAGGCTTGCTTGTTTTTTTGGATTTGCGCGCTGGAATAGCTTGGTTTGGTGAGCAGAGCTTGCGTTGGGCGCTATTGGTGTTTGTTCTTGCTAGTGTGACTGATTTTTTTGATGGTTATTTAGCGCGGCGCTGGCAGGTGGTCAGTAATTTTGGTAAGCTCTTTGACCCTTTGGCAGATAAGGTGCTGGTTATGGGCGCGTTTGTGATGCTTGCGGGTTTGCAGCTCATTCCTGCGTGGGTAGTTGCCTTGTTGCTTGCCAGAGAGTTTCTTGTCACAGGCTTGCGCTCTCTTGCGGCAAGTTCTGGGTTGGTTTTACCTGCAGATCAGGCTGGGAAGGTAAAGACTGTGTTGCATATGATTAGTCTTGGTGTGATTATGCTCTTAGCGCAGTTTGAGAAAGAAGAGGGGTTTTTTCTCTTGGGTAGTGGGTGGATTTGGGCGCTAGTCTGGAGTGCCTGTTTGCTTAGTAGTTGGTATTCTGCATTTCATTATCTATGGGCAGGTCGCGACTTATTGCGTGCCTCAAACTAGTCTTGCGCACTTTAAACTTATGCTCATGAATTGGTATTAGGCATGCTTACCCAGGCTTGGTCGCCCACTTGGGGTTTTTGTTCTTGCTCAAGGATTGCTGTCCAGTGGTCTTGCTCGTTGCCGTGATAGTGGGTGTGTTGGCACTTTAAGCGCGCTTCCCAATGTCTGCCCGCGCTGTATACTTTTTCAATAACAACTGGTAAGTCCTCCTTGCTCTCTGCGTGCTCTTTGAGTTGCATTTGCTCTGGGCGATACCACTTGGCTTTGTCACCATTGAGCTGTACTAAGTTTGCACTGCCAAAGAGGCGCGCGCAGTAACTGTTATTTGGATGATGGTAAACTTGACCTGGAGTGCCTTGCTGCTCAATTTTTCCCTTGCGAAAGACGACAACGCGCTGCCCAATGGCTAAGGCATCATCTGTGTCGTGAGTCACCACAATAGCGGAAGCATCTACGCGCTCTAAAATTTCTCGAATTTCTTCGCGAATTGAGCGGCGCAGGGCTGGGTCTAGGTTGGAAAAGGGCTCATCAAGAAGCAATAGCTTGGGCTTGGGGGCTAAGGCTCTAGCAAGGGCTACTCGTTGGCGCTCACCTCCAGAAAGTTGATGCGGGTAGCGTTTGCCAAAATTTTCCAAGCCAGTGATAGCCATCATTTCATGGATAATATCTTTGCGCTCTTGGCGTGAGAGTTGGCGTTTTTTCAGTCCATAACCAATATTATGCTCAACGCTGAGGTGAGGAAAAAGGGCTCCATCTTGGAAGACTAGACCAATGCCGCGCTTGTCTGGTGCAATCCATTGTTTTTGATTTGCAGTTGCTAGCACTTGGTTTTGTAAAGAAATTTTGCCTTCATCAGGTACTTCTAGCCCTGCTATAAGTCGCAAAAGGGTAGTCTTTCCTGAGCCGCTATGTCCAATCAGGGCAAGAATTTCGCTTTGATTTAGCTCAAAAGAGATGTTTTTTACAGCTGCTTGCTTATTGCCTGCAAAGCGCTTGGTCACTGAGTGCAAGGAGAGCATGAAATCAGGTTGTAAAGTGTGGAGCAGGGTTGAGTTTAGGAGGCAACGCTGAGTGATTAGAATATGGAGAAAACAAGTTCAAAAAAGTTTTTGAGCATGAGATTCTATCTCAATAGGGTGATTAATTTAGGGATAGTTGACTAGAGTGCAAGAAAATTTCAAAAAAGTTAAGAAAATTTTTAATTTTAGTTGACAGTTTGCTTATACCATGCTTTTTTCCTGTCCTCTTGGCGCAAAGCAATTCGGCTTCGCGCCATTTTTTTCCACCTGTAAATGTGTCCCTGGCCGGATTTAGGGTCGCTAAATCTGAAACTGACTAAAGCCTTAGTCAACGGCTAAACCAAAAACTTGTTATGGCAGACCTCGATAAAATCGTTGAAGAATTGGGCCAACTCACCGTGCTTGAAGCCGCTGATTTGGTGAAGAAACTAGAAGAAGAGTGGGGCGTTGAAGCCGCTGCTCCCATGGCTGTTGCTGCAGCTGGCGCTCCTGCGGGCGGCGGTGATGCACCTGCTGCGGAAGAGAAGACTGAATTTGATGTCGTTCTCGCCGAAGCTGGTGGCAACAAAATCGCCATCATTAAGGAAGTGCGTGGTGCTGTTGGCGGCCTCGGCTTGGCAGATGCCAAGAAGTTGGTCGAAAGCGCTCCTGCAACCCTAAAAGAAGGCGTCCCTAAAGAGGAAGCCGAAGAAATGAAAAAGAAACTAGAAGAAGCGGGCGCGAAAATCGAGCTCAAGTAACTTCTCCTACATTCTTTCGAAAAAATTTCTTATCCAAATTTTATCCAACTTTTCTCAAGTTGAAGGCAACAAAGGAACTGAAGCCGTCAATTTGAAATTTTTACCCTTAATTTTCAGTTCACTTTTCAGAGTTTGTTTCGTAGGGAAGGTATATTTTACACTTCCCTACGAACTAACTCAAATTTTTTAAGAATCCGTTTTTTAAGTTCCCCTTATAAATTCGCTTAAGAAATTTTTCTATCTCCCTTCTGTTTTTATATTATTTAATTATTTCCCCGACAAAGTTTCACAGAAAATTCAACAGAACAAACAAACAGTAAATTTAAACAACTTTCTTCTCCACGACAAAATTACACAGAATGACATTGAGTAAATTTTACTCTGCATTCTTTTTAGCGAACTTTTTTCTCCAACTTCTTTTTTCGCTCGTGCCCTTGGCATCTATTTTAATTACAGTTTTTTAAGCTTTTGACACTCCTTGTATTAAAGGGAGTGTCTTTTCGTGTTTTAACCCAAATGGCACACTAGAAATTAATCAATCTAACAAGCTCTTAATTTCAGAAGCTTGGCAAATTGTTTTAGTAATTTCATTTGTATCAATTGGGCTAAACAGTACGCATCCGCCTTCATCTAAGTATTCAAAAATTCACCCTCTTAGTTTTACGCTCTTAAGCTGAGATTTGTTTCTCATTTGAATGCATATTTAAAACACTTTTTTTTGGTGTTTTAATCACTTTTCATTCTTCACTACCTACATCAACTAACCCATTATGGAACGAAAATACTTCGGCAAAATCACAGAAGTTATTGACCCCCCCAACCTCATTGAAATTCAAATTCAATCCTATGAGGATTTCTTGCAGCGTCACATCACACCCAGTAAGCGAAAAAATGTTGGGCTCCAAGCTGTATTTCAAGAAGTATTCCCAATTTCAAGTTATGATGAAAGCATTACGCTAAAATTCAAAAACTATGATGTGGAAGAGCCAAAGCTTACGCCACTAGAATCTACGCGTGAGGGGGAAACTTATTCTGCAAGTCTTTATGTTACCTATGAACTTGAAGACGAGGCGGGGACAAAGGAAGAGCGCGTTTATATGGGCGAGCTTCCCTTGATGACGCGCCGTGGAACTTTTGTAAACAATGGTTCCGAGCGTGTGGTTGTTTCTCAGTTGCACCGTTCTCCTGGTGTGTTCTTCGATCACGATAAAGGCAAGTCAAACTCGGCGGGTAAATTACTTTATAACGCACGTGTTATTCCTTACCGTGGTTCATG
>JAOXNJ010007238.1:0-14016 GCA_028566655.1 Metis holothuriae
AGTCAAAGCAATAACCCAGAAGTGATGCGGGGTAAGCCATTGCAGCACACCAAAGAAGCCCGCAAACTCAAAAAAAAATGTAAAGTACAAATAACCATTTGGCTAGGTTAAGCTCTGTTAATCATGCACCGAATATCTGCTTCATTCGCAAAAAAAATGTGGCAGCAATTTTGCATAGCGGTTATCACTGTTCCCTTCGGCCAATTGTCATCGATATTTCCGCATTCTACCAATTATCCACCATTAGCTCTTTTTTTAACAAAAGCCACTTATATTAGTACTTAAAGTGGAAATACATAATGTTAAGAGGTCAGACAACAATTGCTTCAGATTTAGTGCCTCAAAAGTGACCTGCGAACCGTTTAAAACCGTCACTTCTTACGGTATTTTACTTACATAATGTAAATAATAAACATTGCTACAATACAGAGTCTCTTATATGTAAATGGTTTTATAAGTGCTATTGTGTGCACTGGTAAGGGCATCCATGTCTGAGAATGGTTGGAGTTGAATTGCGTAATAATGCCTGACTCCCTGCGATCCGGTTGGTCGACCACAATGGAACTTTGCTACTCAGCTTCATTACTGCATTCTTATTTTACTCTTCTATTATATAAAAATAGATACTACAGTAAAAATGATGGTAAAGTGGCTCTAAAACGCAATAGTGCTTAAATCTCAGTACAGTCAAAGTAACTATAAAGACTTTAGGATGACTTTAAGTACATAGTAAGTGTATTAGTGTTTATTGTTTACACAAGTGTTTTTGTTGTTGTTATGTGGCCTTAGAGGGCCCACAAAATGTACTGATAACTGTCTCTTTGTTGTTGCTCTCTTGCTCTCGCACTTGTGGCTAGAACACGAAGACGTCACACAATTCCTGCTACATTGGACTTCAACGAAATGACAATAATATCCACTTATTCCCCTCAATGCAATCACTACATAGATTGTACAAAGTCTGCTTCAAAAGCAATCTAAGTACTGCAATACGTTCATTCCTTTTTAGTGGCTTTTCGTGGAAATGGACAGTCAAGCTTCGTTTGAACGAACATTGTCTAAAATCTCACTCTTTTTAAAGTGCGCAATTTGCATCGAAAAACAACGAACTAATATAAAAAATTGGAGTGAGACTAAATGATTAAAAAGTTCTATTGACTTTTTATTATATGACGACTTCTTATTAAATACTTCTTGCTAAAAAAGGACTTTAAGTCAGTATGTACATAACTTGTACACAGTAATCGTGCCTTACATTAATAAAGCTTCTTGGGCCCAGTTTGTACACGTGATCAAAGACGATTACGTAACCGCTGTATTAGTGACACGTGACCTGAGGGAGAGGGACAGACATACAGGTCCCCTTAAGGCAATCACTTCCTACTTTGAATCGAATTTGTGTGGGCGACCATTATTAATAGTACCACTTACAATAAAATACATATATGTAAAAGGACATATAATGTACTTTTAATGTACAGTATTTGTGTTGGAAATGGTTCTTGGAATAGTTTGAATAGTGTTTTGTGTACTGAAATAGTTGGAAATGTTGCAATGGGCCCCCTGACTTGCGTCACCCACTTCTTATCAGCTGCCAGGGGTCGCAAAGTCTTTTTTTTTAAATAATAAATACACTACTTTATTTTATAAATGTAGTATATATGTACGTTTGTTGATCGAGGGCGACGTCTGACACCCACGAAAGAACGATAATTGGCTCTAATAACTTACTACTATAATGTCCTGAGGTCCCTCTATTCAATCATGTGGAAGTCAGACAAAGAAGGATAAATGTACTAGCTACTTAAGTAGTAAATAAAGTGTTAAAACAAACAGTAATTCCTTGGTCAATAATTGATTTAAAAGGAATTCTCATTCTGTAAAAAAATACTTTGGAAAAAAGGATTGTTGTAAAAAATGAAGACAAAAGAGAAGAATGCTCTAATGAAGAATGTTTTGATAATGACCATTGTTTAAGTATTATTTGTACATATTGTTACTTATTATTTGTACATATTGTTACATATTATTTGTACATATTGTTACATATTATTTGTACTATATTTGTCTTTTATAAGAATCTTCTTTGTTGCCCACAAGAAGTTGGGTTATAGCAATGGGAATTCCGATTGTGGCCAAACTCTCTTTTTGACCAACACCTATATTATGATTCAACCACGTATGTAGTGTGACAGTAGAGATGGATTAAATAAAGAAATGTCTTTTAGTAAAGTGTGTTTTGTTGCTAGGGCATTAACGATAAAGCTCTACTTCGATCTTGTTCCCAACGAACAACAAGTGTGCTTGGCCAGGCCCAGCTGCAACCGAACCTGTTCCACAAATGCCCAAGGGGAGGGAGAGGCCCATTATTATACACAAAAAGACTGTAAACAATTACTTTTAAATGACTTATTAAGTAACTACTACTTCTTAATACTATATTAACTACTTAATTATCTACCACTACTAACTACTTAATTATAAAATTACTAAATAGTTATACTACTATACTAAATACTTAAGCTCTTTCTTATCATTAATTTACTACTACTGCTATCACTAGGGTGAGTCTGAAACTACTGCTACTTCTGCCTGTCACTACTTCTTCTAATCCCTACTAAAGTTACTACTACGATCCACCAAAAAGTGACATGTAGAATGTTTCGTAGCCGGAACTGCTTTGGAGTCCGCCCTTGGACGGAACCGAGCTATTTGTTGTATGCCCAGAAGCAGGTTGATTGGTCGGCCTTGAGCAAAGCTCGAACAAAGAGGGCCAAAACCAGCATCAGCTGTGCTCCAACTCAGACCACTTGTACCTGTCAGGCAACGACAGTGCCTGAGGCAAAATCAGGCCGATTCAGGGCTTTTCAGCCAACCAAAAAGGCCTGCACAGGTACTTTTCACTACACACCCAACTTAAATTCACTAAACAAATGTTTTACTAGAGACCAAAGTCCACTGATATTGACCAATTCCATTACTTAAGAGTCTACCTATTACTGACTAAATACTATTACTTAAGTTTATCTATTTGTTTAGCCTAAGTTTAGTTCACTTGGATAAGTGCTTTTTATGGGCTCATGTTAAGCTGCGAATTTATCTTTAAGCCTGGGTGTTAAGGCATCTACATATGTACATGTGTACTTGAATCTAGGGTGGTAATAAAAAGCGCCATTATAAAAGGCATCTTTTATGATATCTAGGTACCTCTTTTCTTAGTGCTTTTAATGTACTGTAGTACATCGTCTATTTATTGATTGGGATGCCCTTGCTGCCAAGTTGGTTTGGTTGGCCGTGAATTCTTTGGATCACGACAACGACCTTCTCATATCAAAACTATTGTACCTACGTAGACATTCAAGAAAGTTTGTGCAACACCGATCCACTTTAAAGGACCAAGGTCGACCAGGGGTTGCAAACCAATCACAAACAACCTTGAACCACCCTGCCTGCCTGATCAAAAACGTCACAACGTCACTTTATATTAAAAACTGGTAAATCATTTCTTCTTTATTCAAAAAAGTGTTCTTTTATATTAAATTTTAATTGACCTTCTTTTAATGACCTTCTATTGAAATTATCTTTTTAAAGCCCTTCTTTTTGGGGCCAGCTCATTGTCCTCACAATGAGTCCAACATAAATAGATACACTAATTGTAAAGCTTCTGATGAGCCTCCTGCTAGACCATCATGGTCAGAGCGGGCGTCCTTGACATTTAGATCAGTGTCCAACTTGTCTGACGAACCAACAGAGCAAGAGGATACCTAAATACGCAATCCTTCATAAAAGTAGGTTATAAATGTAACAATTTCGATTGAAAAGTGCATTTAGAAGTGCATTTCACATTCAATTACGATTTATGGCCTCAACACCATCGAAATGCTGGGACATTTGGCTGCCAAATGCAATTTTTGCTTGGTCTCCATTGGGATTGGTGTAGGTCAAAAAATTGCTTCAACTCCGGGCCGTCATGAGTGACGACAACTTACTTTTAATTCCAGGGTCAGTCTGGAAGACGAAAATTTTGTTATACAAGTACATATATTGTGAAGAACGGTGATTCTTGAGCCTTGAGCCAATTTTGTTCAGAGACAAAAGCAAGAAATGTCAGATCTCTTAATAGCATGTACTAATAAGACACACTTTTTTTTAGTAAAACCAAATATGAAGTTGGTTTAGTACGACTTTCATGTCGAGAGATCGCAATACAATCTGAATTTTAGATCTTATCGAAACTCTGTCTTTGCTCGACAATTGTTTTGATGACAGTTACCTTACCTAGATGTACCTAATATTGCCTCACTCAAGCAGACGGTGTGAGTGCAGCAGAAGTTTCTTCTCCTCTGTCGCAATGTGTCCGTGACCGAGGCCAACGTCAAAAAAATTTATGAATTTATGACCAAAAAATGTGTGAAATTCGACCAAAAAATTGTCGAAAATTTCGAAAAAAAAAATGGAAAAAATGTGACTTTCTTCAGCGTGAATTTAATGACAGCTGACGTGATTCGTCGACGTCACGAGATGTCTCGATGTGGCTCATGACGACAGGCATCACTTTCCAACGTACAACCAAAGCAATGCACGCTCCAATCACCAATCAATCAATCAATCAATCAAAACTCTTAATTTATAACACTATAAAAGTACTCAATTAGTTTACCGAATATTGTACTAATATGTTACTAAAGTGGGAATTGGGATTATTTATTGCGAAATCCCAACCTCTCCTTCATTCATGTCTCCAATTAGTCTACGTGTTTTAATAATAACTTTCTTAAAAGTACATAAAATGAATGCTAAATATAGCCGGACTTAAGCCGTCATTAAGGGTTTACTTGCTGGAACGACTTACAGTACTTATGTGGCTTTAGAAAGTGTGACTATGTCATTCAAAGTCTGTGTGACCCAGTCAGTGACTGTAAAAAGTGCTATTCCTCCCTTTTTTTGCAAAACTCTCCTTCAAAGAACACTTAAAAGTCGGTCAACTAGACGTTTTGCCTAAAAAAGAAGTAATAAAAAGTACGTAGAGATGAGGAAAGAGAGTGCCAGAGCAACAAATTTCAAACATAAATGGAGCTCTAAGAAAGAAGAAGCGATATTTGCACGCAAAACTTTCGTTTTTTTACAAAAGTAAGTAAAGAGTCAGTCAGGTCAATGTTTTGTCAAAGCTGGCTGAACACAACCTTGCTCTTTGGCCATCTCTCATTTGGTAGCCCTATTAAAGAGTAAATGTCACTTATGAAGTAATAACAAAGGCGTGATATCGACATCTCCCTCATTAGCCTTGAATAAATGCCACTAAAGAACGAGCGATGCTCTGCTTTTGAATTAAGTGCAAGGTTCGTAGTAGATCCTGATGATTATCTCAGCCCATAATTAACTACTGACTCAACACATTTGGCCAATCATCTCTTGCTGATGCTATCAGCCCCCAATTTGCCTTCTCAACACCTTCGTCAAGCCTCATTTTAACAAAAGTTGGGTGATCTAATGAGCTTTTTATGTATTTTTCGACTTTTTTTACTGAAGAAATTAGGTTTCATTATTGTGTTTTTAGTAAAAAGTGTCCACTCACTGGTTGCCCTGGGCCGCGATGCACTCGAGACTGCCCTGGGGGCCGGAGGAGGCGGCATCGTCGGTGGCCGAGATGCTGAAGGAGAAGCCGTGACTCTCGCCATGCGAGCCGACGGGGATGCTCAAATGCTGAAAAAACAACAAGACGTTAATTAAGTACATTTATATATATATATATATTTTTTTTTTGGAAACATTTTGATTGAAGAGAAGACAAAATTGATGAGAAAGAGCTCCATCACCTGTCAAGAGGAGAAAAAGTCTTCTTAAGACATTAAATAGATGGATGAATATACTATGGAGTTGATCTCGGGTCATATGACACTTCATATATCAGGATGCCAGTTAAGAAGTGTTGGAGCTACAAGAAGTTTATGAGACACTCTTCAAGTCTGGACTTGAAGCAAAAAAGATCTTTTTAATACTCTTATAACAAAAAAAGTAGAAAGCGAGGATGGAGTTGAAGTGGGAGGACCAGTCTCTATGGTGACTCAGGTCAATTTGAAACCCTGGCCAGAAGACGAGTTCAAAAAAGCAACAACAAACACTAGAAGAATAGATTTAGTTATTATTATGATCAATTCCAGCTACAATGAAATGATTATGAAGCCAATTTACTACACATTACTTATTACTAGGAAGTGTTACAAACCGTTTTTACTTGTAATTACAATAAATGTCAAGCAAAAGTAATCGAACACAACTGTGCTCTGTCTGTCGTCAAGGGCTTCTTTCTGAACAGAGCAAGTCGACTTTCTAGACTACATATCGATTGATAATAAAAAAACTTGAAGCAAGGAGCTTCGAATGTTAGTGGACTTCTTCTTGACAATGGCTGGACACGTGACCGAATCGAGGGGCTTCGCACCTGACATTATTGCGTCACTCCAAAAACAGCTGTAAGTAGCCATCACAAGAACACATCATTAATGATATACTTTGTCCCCCACCTTAAGATGAACATGAAACAAAGAGATTTGTGTAAAAGAAAACAATGGATTCTTAATAAAAATCCCACTTTTCCTCCTTAAAAAGAAACGCTTTTTTTAAAATTTGTCTTAAAGCACAAAGTGGCTGCTGCAATTGTGAAAGTAATGCCCGGAATTGACCTAGTACACAAAGTTGTGCGGCTCTCGTCAAACCTGCCCTTCTTTTCTAGGGTTCGAAAACAACCAGAGAATAGAATATAAACAACCAACCGGTCGTATTGAATCGTTATTATTGGTTCACTGACTTTTGTCTGACCAAAAACACGAACATTTATCTATTTCGGACCACTTTGGGAGAGGAACTCGTCCTCCTGTCTAGCTAGTGCATCCGTTAGACATGATCACGCCCAGTGATAGGAGCCAGGGTCCATTTAAAGAAATCCAAACCAAATGGTCATCAAAAGGCACTTTTGGACCACTATCAATTAGCCAAATCATTTTTTATTTGATCCCAATAAAAAAGAACTTTAAGTAATAGTCAGACCCCTAATGAAATCAAGATTAATTCCATTTAGTATGTAATCTTTTATGCTATAAGCGTAATAATAATATAATAACTTTTAGTCATTAAAAGCCCTGGAACTAAGTCTTAGTTATAAAGGGCACAATAAAATCGATTCTTTTTCCTTCACCTAAAAGTTCATTTAGATTGATTGTGCACTCTATAGTACCCAATCTCGACGGAGACAGACACTTGTGCCAATAATGCTTTATTGTCTTTTTATACATAGGCGGTTCTTACTCACCCACACCTGTCTGTCACTGCCTAAAGAAGATTTTTTATGAAAAGGACCAGCATGATCGATGATTTTTTGAAAAAAAATCCTGCCTAGGGCCGCCATGACACGACGTCCGGATGCATCAGACACGGTTGCAGCAGTGAGCAAGGCCACACACAACAAAGGCGCATTACTAAACGCATCCCTGGGCCAAACAATATGTGGTGCAGCACTAACAATAACCATAATGTACACTCACTTTACTTTCATTACACTCTTCATCTAAAACTATATACTAATCTAAGTACTTATATATACTCCTTCTATGTACTACTACTTCTACATATTACTGCTTAATATTACACAGTAGTACTTGTTGTCTGGTACAGAGGAAGTTGGAGTGAATGGAGTAGGAAGTAAATTGAGGGGCGACAGGAATTGAGTCGACTTTGAAAGCAAGCCATCGACAACAACAACGTAGGTAGGGCTCATAATACTGACTTTTGGTTAAAAGAACTTTTTGAAAATGACCTAAAAATGAGCTGAATAAGAACTTTGCATTGATTGGCACATTTGGATCACTTTGGAATCTGGCAAGGTGAATTTGGGTTCCAAGGTCTTGGAGAAGGAGCGAAAAGTGCGTCGTCATCCATCGATCCACGACCACTGCAATCGTCGTCAAGGTCGAGTGTCGAGAAAAAACAACTACTGTAGGTACATACGTATGTAGTGCTCACAACTTCGCACAACTCAACCCTTGCAATTTCATCATCAATAAATACGTTTATGTCAAATAGAAAATTTTTTGAATAACTGTAAATATCGTATTGAAACACAATTTAACACAAGTATATCACATAAGTGTTTTAATAGTAAGATTGTCTGATCTGAGGTCGTAGAGTAGAAATCGACAGCTGACTCCAGCTCTGCCTTTCTTTACCTGTACGTCTACTTTGAACCCATATGTACTATGACTCAAGAAAATGTGTTTTATTATATTGAGTAAGTACAATTTCTGAGGCTCCTTAATAAGACTTGATAGTACAAAGAGTTGGATCAAATATTTAAAGTGTTATTAGTACTTAATTACACACGGATTTGGCTCTCTTTCTTATCAGCATTTTTGACTAATAGAGCATTAAAAATTGACTGGGACCGATAAAACGATCTACGTCATTAGCGGTTTCCAAGTCAAATCCATTTCGTATACACATTTTGACTACACACTTTAGATGACTTACATACTTTAAAAGTTGCGATTGGATACAATACTTGAGAGGAATGTAGATTTTGCGTCACAAGGGGTCACACACTAAATGTCACCTCTCTCTCTGTTTCTGGGCGTTGACCAAACTTAATGATCTCTTTCTTTTCATAAGACTAGGTACATACGTAAGTAGAAACAAAGAAGGAGATTTCAAAAAGCTCAAATAAAGATTATTCTTAATCTCTCACTTTCTTAATGCTCAAAAACAACTTTAGATTGCTCAAGCTTTGTTTCGAGCAATTTCTCATTTCTGACTTGAAATACAAAACATGAAATCAGAGCACGTATGTATGTCGACAAAGAAGCACTCGATGAATAACACTTTTGTATACACAATCAGATGAGCTCATCCCTTTTTTGCTATGTCTTCTTTTTCTTCTTTTTTGAACTACTTAGTAGTTTCATTCTCTGACTCATCTCACTGACTTTCGGAGCTCTGACGTCACCCAAAGGCTAACTAACAAAGCAACAATCACTCACAAAGATATAATAGAAAATAATAGAAATAATTTAGAATCAAAGAGCAATAAAGTTTAAATAAAAAATAAAATGTAAGTAATATAAATTCAAAAAGTAAATAAACACATTAGTCAGAGTCCAAAAAATGGCAAAATTTTCATTGGCAAAATGACATCTGTATTCAAAGTGTTGAGCAATCAGAGATGATTGACAACCAATTGATCGATTGTAAAAGCCAAAATATTTCTACTAATGTAGACTTTTTTCCAAAGATTCGATTTAAGCACATTTTCTAGAAGGCGAAAGTCGATTGGAGTGCGTAAATCCTGCTAGCTGAATTGACTCTAAATACAGCTTGGATGAAAGTTTTGCTTGAGAAGCTAGGCAATCACTGTACACGTAAAGTGCCACGAAATGTTGTGTAGCAATGGATAGGTACATTTAAATGTGTGTACTAAAGTGAGTCTTGGCGTCAGTCGAGCGACATTTCGGCTCTTTTTGGCTGGCTCCAAGTGTGTGTGGGAAGGAGAGAAACACTACTACTCTCTAATGGTCAGCTGTCGAGGGAAAAGTGGGCTACTGCAAGATGGATCGAAAAGAGAGAAAAAAGAACTCTCTAGAGTACTTTATACATGTACCTATAGTACTTTATAAAGTGCTACGTTAAATGTTGATCCTTAAGAAACAGCTAGGTAGATAGAAGCACTCATTCATTACACGGACTCAACATGTGACGGCGCATCCAATTCAACGCACTCACTAGCTCGTCTTTAAACACGAGTTATCTAACAACAAGGAGCAAAAAGAAGAGCAATTAAGAGTTGAGTTTCAGAGAATTAAGTGAAAATATAAGCAAAAAAGAGCTTTTTTTGACGAAAAATTTAATCAATTCCATCTTCTCCTCATTATTGTCAATAATACACTTTGAGTCCATTTCAACCTAAATCTTTACTTAAAATTACATCTTATTTATTATGCATAAGGCACGAAGGGCCTAGGGCCTAACATCAAGTCACGTGACTCCACTGACGTAATAAGTAAGTGGTAATGAACACAATGATTGTCATTGTTTAGTTGCGACTTCGAAGCCACTTCAGATGGATCCTACGTATCTTTTGTGCTCGTCCAAAAGCACAAGGACGACAGCAGCTGCTACTTAGGTACTACCTACTTATGTCAGTGTACAGTCCAAGTATTGTGGATGTAGTGGGCCCATGTATGTGTACAGACATGACAGTACAGATGTGGCAAGATTGCATCTGCGGTTCCAGGTAGAAGCCATGTAACCTTATACGTACACAAAGCAGTATATAAAAAGTAACTACTTACTAGTTACTTTTAGAATGAACAGCTGTACAGAGAGAAGGGCTGAATAGCTGAACAGCTGATTCTCAAGGCCTGTCTGACTAGTAGTAAATACAAAGGGACCCACATGATAGACACTTATGTATGAACAATGGATCACTTAGTATTACAATAATCGATATTAAGCACTTCAGTTAAAAAAAGAGGTTGATTTTTGGCTATTCCATCGATTTTGATGGTCAGATGGAGATTGTTGGAGCAAGTCCGGGTGCACACGGAAGTGCACCATTAGCTAGCTGGTGCTGAGGCAGTCGATGAACCGAGGCAGGACAGCTTGACGACAGCAACAATTCAGCCAATTCACCATCAACCTTGGCATATACCTATGTAGCCTCTACACAACTCTTAATGTACTTCAAGCATGGACGTAATTCATGGACGATTCTCGCTTTTTGGCCAAACAAACAAACAATTGGAGACACATAAAGCAAGATTACGACAAAGAAGGGCTCCCATTACAGTACACTTAAACAATCAGCATTGATTTCAGCACTTCTTAAGCCCCATTGACACTTATGTAGCGATGCATGGGGCCTAAAATCGAGTTTTGAAGCAAGCACACTCAGCAGGTGCGAAGTCATCAAACAACTTACGTAGGTACTCTCAGAACAAAACTGCTTTTGAAAACAAAAAAAAGATGAAATAGGAGTAATTCAATACCAATTTTGTTTATATTAACGAGATCCGAATTGTACTAAAAATGAACAAAGCTATAAAAAATGTCCCCTAATTCCAAGAAATCTCCTTCATAGTGTTTAAACTCATTATTTGCTTTACTAGCTAAGAAAACTTTTTATTTTACGACCTAAAAAAAACTCACTTCAACCTTATGTCTAAAAGACTCGAAAATAGAGCAAAGGGGATGGAACAAGTGGCAGCAGTTTCGCTAAAAAGCATAGTAAATAATTCCACAGCTGTCCACGTGCCACTGTGAATGAATGTGTGTCGAAATCGAACACACATTCCCTTAAGGCCTTTAAGGGAATGTGTGGGCCTAAAAAAGAAGTTGACAAGTGTTCTGCTGAACGAAATGGGACACACAACAACTTTCCGTGTCTATTGGTACAAGTGTGTGTCGCAAGTGAGGTGATGTGTGACCGAGCCATGGTAGAGCCATGCGACTCTCATCATGCGACCTCAAGAACTCAAGGCGAACCAGATGGATGCCTGGAACTTCACGGAGTCCTGGGTGAGTCCTGCTTTTATGGGTGAGTCCTACTCATTCGGAATTGGCCAAGGCCAAATCGACCTTGAGCACCAACGACAAGGCCACCAATCCCCAACAAAAAACCTTTGCAAAAGCAAAAGAAACTAAAAATGACAATTTTACGATTGTGGGCGGTCTGCTCAAAATTTAGCATCCACTTGGCAAGGGTGCGGTGAAAATCTTGGAAGAGTCCAGGCTGCTTCAAGGCTCTCTTTTCAACTCTCACCCCACCCGGATTCAAACTCATTTTCTGCAGACCCACTTTGAAAAAAAAACTTCTCTCCGGATTCTGGGACACAAGTCGGACTTGCTGTGAGCAAATGGCATTAGTCAAGATGAAACTGATAAAAGAAACTTACTTACTTCAGTCAAGGATTTTGAGTCTTTACTGACAATAATTACTTTTTTTCTGGACCAAAAAGAACAATAACTTGAAGTATTTGTTCTTGGCAAAGAGAAAAATGATTAGGTTCCACATGAAACCAAGTGAAATTAGACTTGTACATTGTAGGTATAATAAGATTACCTATATTGAATTGGCAACGAATGACAGGAGGCAAGGAGGATAGCGACCTTGTGGACATTAATGTAGAAATAGGTAGAGATGTATACAGGCATCTGAAAGTCGATTTTGAAAAGTCTGAATGTAGTGGCCAGACAGGACAGCAGCAAACGACCTCGAAGCTGCAAGCTCACATTAAAAAAGACAGAGAGAAGACGTAGAACGAAGCACAACCGGCTGTACTGTATATACATTCCTTCTACAAATGTAGTAGTACACAGATTTTGAGTCAAACTGGAATGACCACAAGCCCAATAAGAAGAGTGTACACAAAAGTCTTGATTCCCTGTACTATGTCAAACTTATGATCTAATACAGTCATTTGTATATATTAAATGCCTGAAAGACTTAGCACTACTTCATATGTAGGTACATGAAGAAGTCCTAGGACGAAAGACAGCTTTGGATCCATTTTAGCCCGGATTTGAACTGCGTAAAAAAGGACCTCATAATCAGTGTTTACTAAAGCTTTATTTTTTTAAAGTTAGGTCCTAAATCTCTTTCATGGAGCATTTAGAGGGTAGCAGGAGGTATTAATGGGTCGTGTTGCCACAGTGGGCCTCGTTTCCGCCATGGAGTATTGAGCAGCCTTGAGCTCAGGTGGCCGCCATGACAGTTCAAGGCCGGACCAGGCCCGTTCCCAGCAGCAAGCCACGTGGGCAACCACAGCCTTGAGGACTACTGTACACAGACAGGTGACTGAGTCCTGCCACAAAGTCCTGTCTATCCATCCAATTCTACAACTCTAGTGTACTAAAGGGGGCAGAAATACAGGCACAGTGTGTGTGGCAATGTGTGGCCTGAAAAAGGCAGCCAACACAAAAGTCACACATGCAATGGCAGTACTGAAAAAGAAGCTAGTCCAGAAGCCATTCTCAAATTGTACACACAAATCCCTCTAGAGAAGTAGTAGTACCTGCACCTAATAGTAGTACTATAGGTAGTTCTCATTCTGTCATTCTTGCCTAAAGCAAAGTAGGTAGCAATGAAGAATGTTAGCCAGGACCTCTCTCTCTCTTTCTCACCTCAAATATGTTTCTCTATAGTAGAAGATTTATTCCCTGCTCTTGCAAGACGTACAGTAGGTAGGAGTTAAAGCAATGAAATGCCTTGGCATGTTTAAATATGTACTTTTGAAGGTGTACATATATGGCAAGAATTTGTACAGAGCTTGGGAACGGCATCAAGGACCGACAAAATTATTGCAAAGGTTAGCCAGCCACAACAAGGAGGGCCAGCCAGCCACGTGGCCATACATTCCTTCTGACTTTGTGTATGTACATTCCCCTAAATATTGCATGAAGTGCCTCGTGGTGGCCATCACTTCCTTCTTTTTGGAACAGGAATAACGTCCAACTATGAAGTCCATCATGCATTACGAAAAGGGAACAAACATGCTCATGGAGCCAACATATGGCAGATGTGGGCGGGAAAGGCCCTGGCAGCTAGGATCTGCGGGGACAGAAAGCATGGGCCAGGATCGAAAGCAAACAGCTGTTGCTTCTCCAAATCCTCAAGAATTCCCAAAATCAACCACCACCACCACTACTCGTTGTAGAGATGGAATTGACCTAAATAAGGGCAAGTTAAACATATGGAAATGTCGAAATGTCGTGGAAAATGGAAGGAAACAGGCTTCCTGTCTGCATCAAAACCGAAATTATGTAAAAGTAGAACCAACCAATCCTTTATTTAAGCTGACCAATGTGGTTGGTTGGTCGGAAAGGAAAGCCCTGTCTTTCTAGCTCTCTTTGGGGCCCAAACAAAGTGCTTGAAGGTGGCTTCATTCAGCCACGTGGCTCTCTCAGAACTCCAGCCATTCATGAAGAACCCAATGGCGTCATCGTAAACACCTACGACCTTCATTATAGTCG
>JAOXNJ010007571.1:0-14004 GCA_028566655.1 Metis holothuriae
ACCCGCGGCGCCCGCGGGGCCCGCGGGGGTCAGCCTGGGCTTGATGTCGGGGTCGTCCTCGTCCTCGTCCGACGAGTGCTGCTGCCGGCTGGCGTCGAGCTCGTCGAGCTCCAGCGGGTTGGGCGCGGCGCGCTTGGCGGGCCCGGGCGCGGGCCCCGGGGCGGGGGCCAGCCCCATGGGCTGGCCGGGGTGCACGGGGTAGGCGGGGTGCGGCTGCATGTTGTAGTACATGTCGTGCACCAGGTTGTGCGGCGCGGGGTGCGCGATGCCCACGCCGGGGTGCGGCGAGGCGGGGCCGTAGTCGAAGTAGGAGTAGGCCGCGGCCGCCGCGGGGTGGATCAGGGAGTGGGCGGCCAGGTTGGCCATGTCGCTCTCGCCGCTGTGCATCCTCATGTGGACGAGGTCGGACTCGTCGACGGCGCCAACGGCGTCGGCGCCGACGCCCAACGTCGGCAAGGAGCCGCGAATGGCGCCGCCATTCGCCGCTATAAAAGGCCTTAATAACGAGGCCCTTGCTTTTACTGCTACAACTGCTAGAATCTATACATACGTTGGGCGTTCCAGCATAGTTGAGACTTTCTAGATTGCTTCTCAATGAGTGACTTGGCAATTTTTGGCACTAAACAAAAAATGTAATTTGGTATTAGATCTACTAATTTTGCTACCATCATTAATCTCTTAAAGATTTCAGTGACATTTTAATTAAGCCCAAAGTTCATCACTATTACTACCATGTCCCAGAGCATTCCATGGTTGCTCAAAAGGCCAATTATAGTTGGAATTGATTGAAAATTTGCAACAACAATGCTTTTTGTGTCCTTTACAACCCCCAAAAGTTTCAAGAACTTCCCCTCAATGATTGCAAAGTTATTTTGTGCCAAAGTCCAAGAAATGCAGAAAATTTTGCCCTCTGACTAAAAGTTAACAAGTTATTAAGACAGTCTCAACTATGCTGAAACGCACATTAAAGGTTTAGAATAAAATTATCAAAACACACAAAACAATTGATTGCAGTCAATATCATTCAATGAGAAATTAAGTAAAATGATCAAGTTGTTTTTTTTCAATCATTGAAAAATGTTAGATGAGTAGAATTCATTAAAATTCAATAAAATACAATGCATATTGCCTCAAATTGCGTTCATTAATTAATCCAATACGAGTTTATGCATTGTAGCTAATAAAATTCGTACTATATGTAAGCTGCTTTCGAATCTTTTGTTAATTTTTTTCGCAAATTATTATTTCAAGTTTTATTTCAAGTTTTTAAGTGCTCCATTCCTTTTAGTATCTTTCTTTTACCAAAGAAGTAAATATTACCTTTTTGAAGAATTCCCAATATTCTCTTTTGACTTTTAAGTCTTTCTTTCTTCTGCTTCCTTTCTACACACTAATAAGATTAAGAAAAAAATAAGAAGAACCAATAAGATCGTTTTTATAGGGGAAAAAGCATTGTTAACTGCTGTTTTCTTAGCACTTTCAAAGGAATGTATTTACTGTAACTATCTAGGTAGAAGTACATAGATGTGAAAACCTCTTCTGTTGGTTCTTTTTAGAGTCTTAGTAGATATTGCCTAGTAAAAAAAGGAGTCTAGTATGTAGTGCATTATATAGTAAAGTAAGTAGGTAAATGTGGTGTGTTATTAAGTGGTTGTGAAGTCTGTGGGTTTGGGCGCCAATGAGTTTATGACTTCTGTCTGTCTGTGCGACTCCTTCGAACTTGATTAGTGTAGCAACTTTCAGATGAGCACTGCTTTTGCTACTGCACTTTTTGAAGTGCTATCTAGGTCCAAACGAAATTGTGAGCTGGACTCGGTTGGGGGCGCTTTAATTTGATTTCCAGCAGAGATAGTGCCACAGATGTCATCAATTTCTCACCAAACAACAGCGAAACTAAACTTCTTCTCTACTTGACCCCTCGACCTGGTTGCATTTGTGCAGCTCCATTACGGAAAGAGCGTCTAGACTGGCCGTAAATCTCCTTTTCAAAAGTCACAAAGCTCATTTCCAGAGCAAACACTTATTAAGTGAATAATGCACACATTTTACTCACAAATGGCACTACTCTGTCTCCATGTGTGTTGAGGAGCAAGGAACGAAGTTGTCGAGGTTGCGTGACTTCAAGCTGGAAAGTTCCGGTAAAAAAGATGAAAAAGTAGGGCATAATTTCCTTGCACCTTAATCTAGAAGAGATTTCAGAAATTGCTTCGCAATAACTTTTAAATGACTCATTTGATTTCGATGTCACTGAATTGTATGTCTTAGTTTGGTAATTAGCTCGCGGCTGTATTTTGCTAGTACACCATTCATTGAAGTCATGCGATTCAAGTCCGAAGGGACGCATCTGCACTTAACAGTGGATCTGATTGGTCGATCAATTTCTTGGTTCATCGTTGATTGATTGATTGGGTCTACTTGCGATGAGGATACCCGCTAATCGATCCATCGATGTGAAGAGGCACGTGTTGGCTCTGGTTACTTGATTGATTGGGGTGTAAAATAGACTTCGCCAAAGACCGATCGAGGGAGCAGCAAAAACGTGGCAGCCGAGAAGAAGTCATTCACGCAAACATTCACAATAGATAAAGAATAAGAAGGGGAAACGGAGAAGCAACGAATTAGTTAGGCAACCCATCAATCACATGGCCGCACGAGACGACAGAGAAGTGCACGGATGCTTTTACGAACGAGCCATTGACATCGGCTGCAAGACATATTGTAAATCACGTAGTATAATAATCAAGTGTCTGTTGAAGGCCTGAGACCCACTTTGAGGCCGATGCCTTGACAAAGCACGACTTGGTTGCCGTCGATCTGCTCAACCTGGAAGCGGGCGTGGGTGAGAAGCTGGCACACGTGAATTGCAGTGCGTGTGTGCAGACTCAGCTCCTTCTGGCCACACATCAGTCTAGAGGAGCCTTCGGCCAAGGCCATGAAGATGATAAGTTGGTCCTGCATGAACTCGTCCACACAACCTCCACAATCGACGTTGTGCAGAAGCATATCACTCGCTGCTCGGGCCGTCTCCAGAGGCTCATCCTTTCTGGAGCCAAGAGCATCACCACTCAAAAGGCAGTCGTTGTTCATGTTCGCAACCAAAACGAGACTCGAGCCCGAAGCAACACTGGGTCTGTATGTCACATTCGTAGACGTCTTAATACGAGGATGGCGACGAAGAAGCCCTTCAACACTCTTTGCTTGGCCGCGAGCAAAATTTGCATTCGGACCTACAGTAAACACCTCGACGTTCTTGACCTCTTTAGGGGCGTCGACGAGATTGAAGGCCGAAAGCGACTTATTCAAGTGGTCACTGGAGTCGACAACAAGACGAACTTGACCTCCACCTTTGGGGAAGAAGCCACGACGCAAAACTTCGACGTTTACTGTAGGCAGACTCGAGGCAAAGAGACGACGAAGCGTGGGTAGGAAGACTTGCTCATAGTGCTCGATTTGTGGCGCCATGTGTGTGTTGGTGCCACCCTTCAACTCCAAAATTGTCTTCGAGCCTCTAAAGAGGGCTACTGGAAGAGCGATTTGCGCCAACAGTGTAACGGCACCTGCCGTCCTCGTGTCTGCAGTAAACTTATTTGTCGAATTCTTCGCCTCGTTCTCCCTGGGTGGCCAATATTCGACTCTGGTGGAGTGCAGCTCTGCACCCTCGACTCGTCCCCCACTGAGTTGTGCAGTGAGAAGAATGCCTTGCAGATGCTGAGCCTTGAGGCCGGGCTTGTCGCGGCCGCCCCGGATGCGTTCGACCACGACTCGCTTCCGCATGAGCGCCGCCAGGGCGAAGGCCACCCGTAGCACTTGGCCGCCACCCTCCAAGGCGCTGCCGTCGATCACCAAGGCGTCCATCACGCGCAATTGTCTTCAACACGGAGAGAAAAGAATCAGGGCTAAAAAAGCGTTGCGGCAAAGAGCAAGAGGCAGACAGCCTCTTTGGCGTACGCTCACAATAATAGCACTTGTTACAGAGACACGATTAACTCTTCTTGCCTCACTTGATTGATTAATTAGGGACTAAAAGTGTGTGTTTTTGCATAGCATCCGGATCCCAGTCAGTCGCAGTTTGCAGTCAATAGTTGGCATGTTGGCTCGCCTCGAAAGTCACTCTTGCTCAATGTGTTTTGTAGTAGTACGTATTTTTTTCTGCGCCTCTCGAATCTCCGTTCGTTCTTGGCCGCTTTCCGGCCCCTTTGTGCTGCTCACATGACGCAACAGGCGTTGTTCTTGCGCATGAGCGACTTTCTGCGCTTGTACTTGGCAAGGAACTCGAGCTGCTTGCTGTTGATGGCGCCGCGCCTCTTCTTCCTGATCAGCTCCACGGCGTCCTCGTACTTCATGCCCAGCTCGATGAGGGCCACGGCCACGAGCACGGGCGCCCTGCCCAGCCCCGTCACGCAGTGGACGCCCACGCACATCTGCGGGTTGCGCGCGAACTCGCTGTTGAGCAGCTTGAGCCACCGCTCGACGATCTCGTCGCTGGGCGCGGAGCCGTCGGCGAAGGAGAGCACCGTGAAGTCCACGCCGATGTCGCGCAGCCCCGAGGTGCTGTAGGTGGGGTCGGTGGCGCACACGAGGTGCGAGACGCGGTGCTGCTGCAGGATGCGCAAGTAGTTCTCGATGCTCGCGTCCTGCGGCTGCTCCGTGATCAGGAAGTGCATGTCCTTGAACTCGATCTCGGCCGGCGCCGGCCTGATGTGCTTGCCGGGCGCGGGCGCCAGAGACGCGCCCGTCGCGCTGCTCACCGTCGACGTCATTCTCTCTACACGCAATTCCAGCTGACCAAGAACAAACAAAGGGGTTTAGACGTAGAAGAAGGCGCAGATTAGGGGCTCGTTGAGGGCCTAGTTAGCCGGGTTCGTCGAGGTCCTGTCGCACGAGGTTGTTCTGGCCCAGATGCAGCAAGCGAGATTTGGCGGCCTCGCAACTCGCGGCCATATGAGAAGATGATTCGACGCTCACCTCGGGCCACACGCACGCACACAATGGGGAGAAACGGAGAAGCTCGCCTCAAAACTTTCTGCAACGAAAACGTGACGCAATAACAGAAACAGAAGTGAACAAAACGTGACGCAATCGACTCACCCCGGACCTTGGAGGAGCTGCAATGGGGCTCGATTCAATTCGAGCAACTTCAAGCGACTTTTAGGGCTGACCCTGCACAAGATGTTGCTCCGAGATGCGCAGACAAGCCACTAACCAACAGTACAGTGACTAGTACTCAAGGAACGGACTAGTAGGTACTGTGGACTGCAGCTGCTGACATTCCGAGAATGGACAAACGTGGTAACACCATTATCGCGCTCAAAAATCAACCCGAAAGCCGACTCGAATCGACTTCAAAGCACATAAGTTAGTCGTGACTCGACTCGACTCGAGTGCATTTAATTGTGGCGCGACTCAACACTACTAAAGTTGGCCGCCGTCAGAGTCGCGGCGGAGGTCGGGGCGCGGCGGGTGTAGAGGCCGGCGTGTATACGAAAAGGCGTCTCGGGCAGACTCTGTCTGGGGCAGACGGGCCAGGGCGGAGTAATGAGAAATCGGGCAGTACTGAGCGACTGCCAAGGACAAGGGAATAATAATAAGTCGAACTGTACGCTGTACACATGTACTTCATGTTTGGCTTTTTTTTGTGTGTGTTTGTGACCTCTTTATTAACACGTACTTCGATTGCAATGCCATGTGGCAAGAATAACGATGTAGCAACACTATTTATGACTATACATTCAGCCTTGAAAAGCGCTTTTATCTGCGGTCTCATGTATCTGAGTCGATTTTTCTCTTAACAACAAGTATATAGCACAATGCACAGTACTACTGATGTCACGTGACATGTCTGGGGCACAAATGTAAAAAAGATGCCTTGGCCTCGTTTCGGCCTCAAACAAACTTATATTGAGCACAATAGGATTGACTAGTACATACATCTCTTTCTTTCTTATGAAATTATTGTTGCCAAGTATGAAAAAAAAGGCATTTTCAATGCACAAAATATGTAAGTGGTTTTTATTAAAGATACTCGTATTTTTTGGTTGTCACAATATTCTAAGAACTTTTGTTTCTAAGCTTTTTATTAGTTTGCTACAAATTGTTTCTTTATTGGAATTCAATTTATAAGTTTTTCTGCCAATTGATGCATGGACTCAATATACTACACAAGCTTTAATGACTTCCGTCATCATCAATAACATTATTGATGCGCAACTCCTATTAGGCCGGACCCTAATCAAAGCAATGCACTGCATGGATTCATGAAGGATGATTGGTACATTTTGCAGAGAAAAAGCGAATAAAGCCGTATAAAAAGAGCAATAATAAAAAACATCATAAGAAATGACTGAATATAATCAACATTCTGGACACACTTGGGTAATTACTTTTTTGGATCGATCCACATGAATAAGTATACTGTAAATTGTAGAGGACTAGTTGAATGATTAGGTGCAAAAATCGAGGGAATGACTTGAGAAAACGCACTGCAGACCAGAAAATGCCAACTCAATCAATCAGTTTGATTGCAATCTATTTTTCGATCCAGCTGCTCTCTGATTGCCCTTTGATCCTGACCTCCTCCCTCATCCTCGTCAGCAGCTTCTCCAGCAGCTCCCCGTTGTTGCTGTAGTAGGCCGTGATGGCGCTGAGAAAGAGCTCCAATTGCTGTCTCATCACCTTTATCTTGTTGTCGCCGAGGAATCTCATTTTGATCTGCACATCCGATCTGAGCTGCTCGAACTCATCTCTCTGCTTCTGGAAGCTTCTCTCGGCCTCTCTCCGTCTACTTTCATTGGCGTCATTGGAGGTGGCCAGCCGCTCCAGATCCTCCCTGTAGGCGTCGAACTCGACTCGCGCCATCTCGAAGCTCCTCACAGTCACCAGGGTGTCGTCCATGGTCTTATGACAAAGCGTGTTGATTGAGGAGACAAAATCGTTCAGCAAAAGTGCCAGATGTTCCCCACTTCGCGCCAAATTTCGCTGTCCTTCGCTGTTGGCCTCGAAGCTGAGGCGCAGTTCGGCCTCCTTGTTGCCCAGATCGGCCATGATCTCCGCCAGCGAGGCTTGGGTGGCACTCAGATGTTGCAGATGGCTGCAAAAGGCTCGACTCAACCGCACGATTTCCGCAAATTTGCGCTGGGTGGCTCGCAATTCCACGATTTGCGCCTCCAATTCCGCGTCCACGGTGCGCGTCGACCGGCCCAAGCGCTCCAGCAGACTCTGGCGACCGCATTTATACGTCGCTATTGTCCAATTTTTGAGGGAATCCAGGGTCGCACCGCCTCTTACAGTCACTAAACCCGGACTCAATGTGCTGTGTGTCGTAGAAGAAGTTGGGTTATTCGAATTTCTCTTGATGGCGGCCATGCAACCGGGGGCCAGGCCAGCGGTCCAGGAGGTGCTGCCGCCCAACACGCGCGAGGGCGAGGCCATCTCGGCCGAGAAGTTGTTCGGCGACCCCGACGGCGACCCCGCGTCCGTCGGGGCCGGCGGCGACGAGCAGCCCGACTGCACCGCCTCCGACTCGGCCCTGATGCTCGGAGACGGACTCTAATTAATACAAAACAAAGAGTTCATTACTATTAGATCGTTATCCTTATTAGATCAATACAAATTGGTGAATCATTTATTGTTATTAATTATTTGCCTGATTCTCTTGTGGTGTCGTCATTCTTCAAGTTCTTTCTTTAATTCTTTTGTTGGAATATTTCACCGAATGTTTGTGTGTGTCAGTAGTGTATTTAATGATGAAAGTGGCCACGAAGTCAAATTGTGTGGCTATACAATGTACTGCCTGAATTGGCCTCAGGCACAGCTGAAACCCTCATGCCATGGCTTAGTCTCTGCTTTACTGCCTATAAAGCCATTGTGTACAACTGTTGGCTGTTGCTCTCTATCGATCTGTTACAGTAAAAGCTCTTATTATTGCTACATAAAGTCCCTTTATACTGCTTTATTTGTACCTCCAGGCCATGTATAAAGGCATTTTTGTTGCTGCACAAGAGCTTTCCTTGACTTGGACAATTTGTGCCATATGTGGGAGGATTCCTAGCATTTCATTAAACAGCTGTTCAATCTAAAAAATGTTCCACGCTTCAAATCAGTTTAGATGGTTTTCGCACTTGTGATATAAATAATCGGTTTTGCCACGTTATAAATTATTCGTTCTAATATCTATTTTGTAAGATCTGGAAAACGAAGATGAAAACATAAGTGAAACAGACTGATTTGTTTTGTTGTTTCCTCCTTAGGAAATTTATTATCATTTTTTTCATTTTGCTGGCTGTATTTTCTGAGCTTCAGTGAAATCTGGCCAGCTTTTTGAATCCCTGATTAAACGCCACGACGAAAAAGGAAACGAACAGTAAGTCCTAATGTTGGCCAGCCCGATGAATTTGATCAAACGCAAAAAAAAAAGATAACTGGAAGAGAAGCAATTTCAAGGGCAGAAGACTGATTCGTAGATCGATTAAATGGGAATGATGTGAACGTACTAGATGCTTGCTAATCATTGTAGAAGCTTTACAGGGATTCTTTTTCAATCCAAGTGCTCCATCTCGTTGTGTAGGCCATTGCATATGTAACCATGAAGTATTCGATGTTGTGGGTCTCAACCAACTATTGATAGGTCGCCAGGGCTGGACTTGTCGATGAAGAATGTTTACTTCATGAGTGCCTGCACAACGGCCCTAGAATTGAGCGCCTTCAAATCGGTGTACGTCTGGCCAGTGCCCACGAACACAATGGGTTGGCCAGTGATGTAAGTCATCGAGATGGCGGAGCCGACCTTGTCGTCAATGGTATCGAACTTGGTGAGCACGATTCCGTCAATAAGATGGGGGTCACTTGTAGTAGAGTGATCAGCCAAAGCAGCATTGAACTTGACCAGTTGATCCACAGCCTCATTTCCGACCAAGGCCTCTCCAACGAATAACACGAGGTCAGGATCGTTGACAGCAATCAGTTTTGCCAGAGCACGCATCAGAGGCTCGTTGTCCTGCATACGTCCAGCGGTGTCCACCAGAACCACATCGATGCCTGCGCCTCTGGCGTAGTTGATGGCCTCCAAAGCAATTCCTGTAGAGCAATTAAATTTAGCATTTGAATATTGTGATTTTTGAGAATATTGAGCACAAACCAGCAGCATCCTTGCCATAGCCCTTTTCGTATAGCTCGACCATGCTTGCATTTTGTTGTTCCTTAGGCGGGTGTAGATTATTAAGACGGCGGCAATGAGTCCTCAATTGCTCCACTGCTCCCGCCCTAAATTTCAAAACAACCTGTAGAATTGATGAAAAGGGAATAAAACAGAATGACACGACTATTATACCTGAAGGTGTCGCAGGCGGCAATGAGAACTCTGAAGTTGTTCTCAAGGAGCCAGAAGCAAATCTTGGCCAGATTAGTGGATTTGCCAACGCCATTGACGCCGCAGAAAGTCATTACGTAAGGCCTCTTGTTCCTCTTGGCCTCGACCACGTCACGCAGGATGTCGACGCGACGCTTGGGCGTGAGCAGTTTCACCAAAGACGTCGTCAGAGTCGCCTTCACCGTGCGGTGAATCGTCGAGAAGGTGCCTAGCAATTACACAGAAAAATGTTGCCTTGAATCAGATTAAATTCGGTCGACAAAAATAGTTTTTAATCTTTCACCAATGACTTGTCCCTCCAGGTTGGTGGCGACACTCTCACAGAGCTTCTCGGCCACGTCGGCGGCCACGTTCTTAGCGATCAGGTGCTCCTTCATCTTGGCCAACACAGGCTCAATGTCGCTCATGCTAAGAGACTTGTTGCCCACCAAAGAAGTCAGAGAGTTCCAGAAAGATGAACCTAGAAAAAATGCACAACATCGTTTATTTTGCTTTCGTTTAAGAAAATTGCTTTACACCAATTGAACCTTGAGCCTTGTTGGTCTTGGCTCCTTGGCTCTCGCTCTCCTCGTCCTCATCCGAAGAAGAGTATTCCTCGTCCAAATCCTGAATCTCTGTTAAGAAAAGGAATCCAAAATCAATATAGAAATCAAATGAAATAGCCTTTCTACTTTTAGATGTAACGAAGTAATGCTTACGTGCAGATCTGCCAACCACAGAGGCATCCGGCACGAACTGTCTGAGCTGATGATCCACGTCTTCCTTGCCCTCCCCATTATCTTTCGGACCCCTCTCAAGACTTTTGGCCTCTTCGCCGGTGGCGCCCTTGCCACCGAAGGCGAAGGGATCCCACTTGGTGTCGGTCTTGCCCTTCTTCTCGCTTTTCTTGTTGCCCTCCTTCTTCTTCTTGCTGCCGTCGAACTTGTTCCGCATGGCGGCCAAATTGGCCTGGCGCGTGGCCTCGTCCAACTCGGCGCCCGGCTTCGGCGAGCCGCTCTTGTCCTGCTTCGCAGTCTTCTTCTCCTCCTTTCGCTTATTCGCCGTGTCCTAAAATGAACAACATTAACACACATAAATTTTCAAATTCTTGGAAAATAGGGTAAGATCAAAAGCTAAAGGCGATGTTTTGATGTGCCTGTTGGTTGTTGTTGGACTCGATCATGGATGCGATGCTTTTCTTGGACTTGTCGGACTGGTGGAAGGTGCGCATCTTCTTCTTTGACTCCTGCGCCTTGCTCTCGTTCTGCACCTCCATCAGCGTCGTCTCGAACTCTTGCCCGAAGTCGAAGGCTGCGTTGAAGAAGTCGGACAGCTTCAACTCCGTCCTGTACTTGTCCCTGAACTTGATCTGGATCTCGTCCAACAACTTGTCCAGGTAGAGCAGCGGCAACATCTTCTGGAAGCCGGCCACGAACACCAGCTCGAACTCGTTGTCCAGCCGGGACTTCAGTGCCAACGGACCCACCTCGAACAACGTGCTCCGCGACGTCATCTCCTGCAGCAAGATCAACGACACTCAGAACACGAAGAACATGAAGTGGGACACGTAGAAGTCGATGGACACGGTGCGGAAGACGTGCAAGTAGTCGTACTTGGAGGAGGATGGTGCGGATGAAGGCGTTGATGGCGGGCCTGAAGTCGCCCTCGTCCGCGTCCAGGCCCACGCCACGGAAGCACCAGAGCAGAATGCCGCCGCGCGAGAAGATCGAGAAGAAATCCAACATGTTTATCCTAATGAATCCAAAATTTTTGGGAAAAAGATGCTAAATAAGAATTCAAAAAAACGAGACTTTTAAATGTCCTTGATGTCAATCGGGGCCCTAGACAATCATAAATGACGTAGTGAAGTCACTTGGCTTGTGCTTGTGACGTGGTGTTTACGTTTCTAGGTGTGTGACCAGCAGGAGCGTATGAAAAAGCTCCCAATATTTAACCAAATATTTATGTATGGCTTGATTTATGTAGAAGCCATAGAGCTTCGGAATGAATTGAAAATGAGTTTAAAAGAGTTTTTTATTTATTAAAAACACATTTTTAAAGTCTTTTGTAATAGTTTTTTTTGTGAAGAATTCTTGCAAATGAGTTTCTTCAGGGCCCTTCAAGGTGGTCACACCTAGAGTGTTCAGTGATTTGGGGCCTCACGTTGCCTGTTTATTGCGTCACAATCAGGCCGATTCCAAGGACACTGAAAGATCTTACTACACTGATGTGCTTTAGTTATGAAAGGATTTCGAGCAACAAGAAAATGCGACGTAGAAAGACAAAAAGCAAAAAGTGAAAATTCTCGGAGCAATACAGAGATGGCCACTAATGAAAGTGTACCACAAAATCTTATTTTAAGCATTTATTTAATGGATATTCTGCAAAAGTATTGTCATAAAAGTAGCTTTTTTTAGTTGAGTTGATTGTTTCCCTCCCAAAATACATTCAAAGATTGCACGATCGATTCGTTTTAAATGTAGAAATATTAATTTACAGTGTGAAGGGATGCACTGGTTAACATCTCTAACCGTCGTAGTACGACGTCATCCTATTCGTATAGAGACAGTTTTCTTGCATTTGCTCTTACAAATATATATATTATCCATTCATTGTGTATTCCGGAACCGGAACCGGAAGACACAATTGCACAACATGCATTGTCTCAATTTGCTGCTGCCTTAGGACAGTCCTTAGACTGATGTAGTGGTCAAATTAGTAGTGGGACACTCAGTTTCTTGTTGATTAGTAGATGTTCTGTTTTCTCTCATTTTTGCAAGCCAGGGCAGCTTTGCACAAAGGGCCTTCTTCACTGCTCCATTGCAAAATATGAATTGTGCCAGGAAAATTGCACCAGCAGAGATCATTGCCAATCTGCCAAGAAGTGCAAGTGCAGGTATGGGCAGAAAGATAAAAGCTTCAACGGCCATATTCAAACCCAGAACACTGCTTAAGGCAAGAACAGCCAGGGCATTTTTTGGACTGGGGAGAACTTGGCTGCATTTGCTGACCTCCTCCAACATTTTGGATCTGAAAGCAGAAAGTCTTCTGATAGAGCTGCACAGCATGCACTAAAAGCTTACATTACAAATCCTATTGCTCTGACCTGTTTTGGATGCTGCGTAGAACCAGACAAAGTATAATCAGGTTGAAGAGCACCATTGGGCCAAGGAAAAGTAAATTTAGCCAGAGTAAGATGAGAAACTTTCCATGAAGATGGTCCCAAAATGCGTCACTGAAATTGACATCAGGAAAAAGTGTCTCGTAGAAAAAGATGGTTGGAACAAAAATGGATCCCCTCAATATTAAAGGCAGCAATGTGATTAGGAGTGCAGGAGCATAGATGCAGAAGAGGTGTAACCATGACAGTCGGTTATTGAGACTATTAGAATGTTCCTTCCTGACAAGTGCTCTGTACATTTGCCAACCCTCTGACATTGTCCACACTGCATGACTAAGAGCACACCATGTTGCACTTGACATGCTGGGAAGAATTAGGTCCAAGGATGAAATGCAAGAAAGCAACAACACAAGAAATGACACAAAAAAAGCTGCCAAGGTAAATGCTCTGTGTTGTTGGATAGCCAGCCGAAGGTTGGAAGGTAATCTGAAAAGATTTATTCAGCCAAATTATAATTACATTAACTGTTTGCAGTCTTTTCATGAACTGAAAGCAAAAAGAAAAAAAATTGTAATTACATACTTGAGCCACCAGGAAAGCCAAAGCACAAGACAAGCACATAGTAAGGAGAGCACTGAGCCCATGCAAAGTACCACCAGCTCCCAGGAGGAGAAGAAACATGCTGTAAACAACAAAAAGTAACAATAAATAGCCGAAACAACTGTCGTCAAATTGAATTCTTTAAAAAATGTGCCAGAAAAGAATGCAAGGAAAAATCTTTAAAAAAATGCTCAATTACTGATTCCACCACAATATTTATAAATTTTTTCTATGACATTAACGAAATCGTTATTCAACGTACGGTCACGAGCAAAGTTGCCGTTCATAGTCATTTTAGGGTTTCTCAGTAAGAAGGCAACCAATGCTGGATGTTAGCTCGTTCAAAAGTCAACTGATACTTTGGTTAGTCATTAGATTGAACTCATTTTTCACTCGCTTTGAAGTTAGCACCATTAAAGTGAAGACTTTAAAGTTGCCGAATTGATAAGCGTTTATTTTTAGGCGACGTGACATTCTGAAAGTACCATGGATGCGACGGTAATGGATGGGCAAATATTTGCTGAAACAAACTCTGCTTTTTAAAGCTATCTCGTACCGGGAAGGGATTCAAAAAATGACCGAAAACACAGAAACATTGTAGCTCAAAGAGCAACCGATATTATGAGGATAAGATGAGACATCAATTTTTCCTCAAAAATGGTTATTGCAAACAGATTTGGAAAGGCAAATCTTAAATTGCATATTTACTTTTCCTTAAAAAATAATGAGGTAGTGCATTTTTTCATTTTTACTGTAGACAATTAGTCAACTGTAGTAAATTACTATGTATTTCAACTTAATATAATGGTGCCTATTATCGTGTCATTAAGTACAACCTACTACCTCTATAATGCGTTAATGTTCGATGTATATGTACTCTGTGTGCCCTTGACCACTAAGGTCATAACGCCCCCGCAGGAGGCCCCTACTAACCTCTTCC
>JAOXNJ010007682.1:0-13997 GCA_028566655.1 Metis holothuriae
TTTTTCTATACGGGTTTTTTGCAGTCATAATATAGTATATTTTTACACTATACCTCTGTCAACTAGTCTAGACCCTAAAAAATAAATACCATTTGCTACTGTCAATGTTTGTGAATGTAGTCATGCATGATAGTATTACAAGTGTTTTAAATTCTTTCGATGAAGAGCTTGAAAATTTATAGAAAATACATATAGAATGTATCCATATATGGCGGTTGTAGCTTAGTCGGTAAAGCACTTGGTTGTGGTTCAAGGGATCGCGGGTTCAAGTCCCGTCAGCCGCCCCATTCAGTAGGTCTATTGTGTATCCTACTTCGACACATTCATCGATAAGACTTGTAATACCAATAGATTTGCCTACAAAATATAAGCAATGAAAAAGGATTCTAATAGATGAAAGCACCCTAAACCAAAGTATACTGTAGAGACAGTTAGATGAATTTGATATAAACAGGAAGACTGATATTGGGAGGTAAAGAAAGATGGGAAGACTTGAAAGATACCAATGCGAAAAGAGAATATATCTGATGTTACTTCGTTTTGAGTTGTTGCTAAATGAGCTCCTGAGGAAGTTGGAATCACCGATAAAAGAGTACAAAATCTAGAAGTGGTCATTAGATGAAGTATAGACGAGACACCTCACCTGATACAAGTTTTCGATAGTATCCCAGCAGAATTCAGTCAGAGAATGAGAGACATCGAATAGTAATATAATAGATACATGATAATGTGTAATAGTAACTACTAGTAATAGTAGTTATTTTTAGTATATATATACAAGAAACAAATCGCTCAAAGATTTATTCCTACTCTACAGTATGGCAAAAAGCGACGAGGAAAAATTAGGCAGGAGAATACTGAACAGTTTCACAAAAAACAGAACTGACACGCTAAAGTTTTTGGAGTATGTCGTACAAAAAAGACCCTGATTATTCTCCAACGAGAAAATTCAAAGGATTGCAAACTGCGGACAAAATTCTATTTTCCAAAAAATTGCATGAAAAGAAGATGCGAAACTTGCAAGGGCTCACTTTTGCCACTATCACTATCTTTGTCGTAGCTGTGCTAATGCAAGGTCGATTAAGCAGATTCAACAGCTTAGATACTATATTGAGCAGAACCACCTACAACTAATGAATTGGTATTATGTAGTGCTCACTATCAAGCATGAAAAAACAGATACGCTTGATGACCTTATGGAGAAGTTGCTAAGACATAGACAAAAACTATCAAAGCGTGCTGCAAATAGCAGGAGGGAATCGCAAAAGACAAAATCTGTCTTTGGTAGATTTATTGGCATGATTAGTGTTGTAGAAGTTACCTGGACTGATTCAGCATGACGACACCCCCATATCAATTTATTTGGTTATATGGAAGACGAATTAGAAATTATTGAAAAACAAAATCGAAGATGACAGACAAGATATGTGAATCAAGAAATGGAAACTGAATGGGAAGAGATAACAGGAGATAGCTATATCATCAATGTGAATCCTATAGATGCACTATGAGAGACATATTTCAGTAAAACTGGTACTTGAGAGGTATTCAAGTATACATTAAAACTACATGACTTGCCTATTGATAAAAGATTAGCGTTTGTTGAGTATATGGAACGTAATAAAAAACAACGCCTTATGGTAAAGCATTGAACATTCAGATGATTGAATAAGTTTTGTGAAGGCGTGAATTTATGACCTCTAAAACCTGAAGACCTCGAAGATGTTTTCTACCATATTTTCATAGACGACGATTGAACAGCAAAACGAGTGAGATAACTCGCTATTTGCTCCGTAATGACTGAATGATATATACTCCCACTGTGGAGTGTTTTTTGTTTGGTAAGCATTTTTCGTGACATAACTTACAACTTATTTTATTGATAAATCTGCAACATTCTATAAATATATATGTATGAGTAATAGAGAACTTTCACCAAAAGATATAAAAATTTTGCGAGCATTATCACTTTGATTTTGTATGTTTTGTGAGGACTGAGAATTTACATGTTGAGAAAAAGTCCTTTATTACAAGTGAGATAATGAAATTATTACAATCGCAGAACAAGCACATATAGTTCCACACTCACAAAACTGACCAAGAAATTGAGTGTACAGAAGTGATGGTTTTGGTAACAGATTATTACTCTGTCGTAATCATCATGCAATTATTGATAAAAATCCAGAAAAATACACAGAAGAAGTCTGCGATAAAATGTTAGAGCATGTAATAAGAAGGTACAATAATAGTGACTTTTCATCTCACTTGGCACTCAATCAGCAAGACAAAACAAAGCAAGTTATGGTTGAGTACAACTTTTTTTACGAAAAATTAACTTACCTGAAGAGGGTATTAACTTGATACATACCCATTTGAGAAAAGTCACAACTTATAAAAATACTAATGTCATCAAATGTAATTTTTTGGCACTATGTAAAAGTTTCTGATGGAAAAAATTTTATTGACGTACTTTGAATAGAAAGTGTTTTGCTCTTACTTGAAAAACACAACGTAAACTCAATACCATATATTGTAGCATATAAGATATGTGATTCATGAGTGCGAGTTAGTGAATTTGAACAAATACTACTCAAATTGATTGATATACATTGAGATTACTATTGACCAATTTCTGCAATCATACAAGGGGTTAATAAAGCAAAAATAGTACCTGAGAGTTTTCGTAAACAACTTATTGAAAAGGTGCTGAGTAAAGAATCTTTCCATCATCCATTTGTAAAGAATGATATTATTTCATCACTTCATAAAATACTTAAAAAAGAGTATAAAAATTTCGTTTTTTCTGCCATACAGGCAATACTAAGTGATTGAAAGTTAGAAGAAAATGTTACTGTTGGTTGAACAGCACTAGCATTAACTTTTCAAGCTAATGATTTAGATAATCACGTTTTTGCAGACTCATTTGACCTAATAGGCACTCTAATTGGTGATAAAACTTTCCATTCAGAAGCAATAGATTTACTAATCAAATATATTGATACTAATATACAGAAAACCAATGTCAGTAAACTTGAAATAAATTGAATTTTCAAAGACAATACTGTGCGGAGAGATGCTTCAGGTAGTGCTTACAGAAAAGACATTAGATACGAGTATGATGAAGATAAAAGATATGTCTGAGAAATGTTGAGAGGATTAGAAATTCTTCATAGTAGATGAGAAACAGAGCTAATTGAGTCAACAGTCAATAAATTACTCCAAAAAAAATATCTAACTTATTTCGCTATAGTTTTGGAATTTCTCAAAGACCATATACCAGAATATCGTGAACTAGTACAAAATGTCATTTTGAATAAAGAATATCGAACTGTACGATTTGTTAGAGACCGATACTTACAAAATCTTATCAAATCATATTTTTTATTCACTACGGAAGGTTTAGAAGATTTTTATCAAGAGGTAGTTTCTTTAACCGATGAAGAAGCAATTGCACAATTATTCGTTGCTGTTGATGATTGAGTGAGAACGAAAGATATGGAAGCACGATTAGTAAATTATTCATCATGAACAGAAAAAGTGAAGCCCAGTATACATAAACATGTTACTATGACATCATTTTTTGGTAGAAGAGAACCAGACCTATTAGAATGAAAAGATACAGAAGAAATATATGAGATTCTCTGCAATACAGATACATCTAGCAGTAGACGTCTGGATATTTATCATTTATCAGATGATTTAGGAAAATACTTATGAGAGGATAAGAAGCTAGCATTTTCAATGTTAGAAGATTTGTGTGATAAAGCACTACACCCATGGTTGATAGGACGCATGGTTAGTATACTATGTGATGATGTAAAACATTCATCTGATGATTTACACTTAAAAATAGAAAAATTGTGTACTATTTATGAATATGCAAAAGTATCATGATGATGATTAAGTAGTATACTAGACTGTCTAAATCATATCTTGCGTGTTGATGAAACAAATGTACTGAGAAATGAGTATAGTATAATATATAATAAATTAGTATCGATGTTAATAGAATTAAGTAAAAATAGGGACCCAGAAAAAGATACATTCACAACTGTATGATGAAAGGAAACAGCTATGAGTTGAATTAACTGTGCTATCAACTCCATCAGATGAAGAGCTATTGAAGTACTTATCGTTATAGCACATTTTTATCCTGACGAAGATAGAATAAATTCTAGAATTTATGAACTATCTGATGATGCTACTCATGCAGTACAAACAAATCTGCTAAAGAACCTAAAATACCTATCTGAAAAAAACTATGATTTATGTAAGAAAATTATAAAGAAATACGAAACTGTTCGTATCTTGTCGGTTGATATGGGAATGATATATTACTTTGCTTGAATAAAAGAACAAAAGTTAGATGACGTAAAAAAAGTCTTTGAGCACATGTTAGTAAATAATAGAGATAAAGATATTCAGAAACAATTATGAGAACTGTTGTGAAGATTCTTATGTTCCTGAGTAGTTTGATATGAAGATATAATAGAAAGACTTGTTAATAAAAAGATTTGAACAGAAGTTGCTCTATGATGATGTATGGATACCGTATTACATAACTTGTCTAAAGAGCTACAGAAAAGGGATTTTGATTTAAGCACTATCAAGAAATACATATCTCATGTAAAGTTCTTGTTACAAGCACATGATGAAAATATAGAGAAGGACTATATGATGCATCAATTATGAGTATTTGTTTTGAGACGCAATGATTTACCTAACGAAGCATTCTTACTACTATACAAGGAATGTTTCTTCGATTATCTTGTAGATATTAGACCATTTTCTGTTACTTTCCACCACTACCTTGTAGATTATGTTGAAAAAATGGTAAGTGAAGATTTCACTAATATAGATGAATGAATCGCACTGATTTATAAGCAACTTAATAATGAATCACCTATCTACTCTGATAGACTGATTGCAGACTGAGTAGCTAAAATTTGCCAGACCTGTTTTGATAATAAAGACAAATTGAATACGGATACTATGAGCAAGGTAATAAAGCTATTCGACAAATGATTGGAAACATGATTTGATGATTTTTACAATCTATATGATAGTCATTTGGTAAGCTGAAAAGTTGAATAGTAAAAATTACCATTGCAAACTGACTCAAACCACTACGATTAGTACCTTTATATACTAATCGTTTTTGTTATGAAAGACCAACAACCACTCTTGGAGTGACCTACACCGAAGAAGAAAAAGAAGATACATTTCTACAATAAGCGAGACCTGATAAGCTACCTCATAAAATCTATCAGAATTTGAGATGAGAAGACAGCCATCACCATTATGTGGGTCATGCTTTCAGAGTGAATCTCTGAGCAATATATAGCTAGGAAGATGGCACATCTAGCCAGCGAAGATGTCGTGTGAAAGGAATACTTTGTTTATGCCTCAGCAGTTCACAGGCGATTGAAAGAAAATGGTAGTGAAATCAACTCACTTAGTAGACTGATTATCGACCTATGCGATGCCCCAAAGTTCCAAGAAAGTAAGGTAGAGAGTGAAAGAGAGTTCCGAAGAATCACCATCAGAGAAAATATCAAAGCATGTTATGCTAGATGAGAAAAGCCACTAGAACTACCTAGTCGGATATACGACCAATACACAGCAAAAGGTAAGGCAAAAATGAAGAAATGAGAACAATATGACCTTAGATTTTCTGGCGTGAAGCAAGGTGGCGTATATATGAGAAAACAATACTTGGAACTGTGAAAACTAGAACCTGAAGCTAGTAGTATGGAAGATTGATGGGGTGAGGATGTTATGGAATGTATGGAAAGAGATATTAGTTATGACCAGCGGATAGAAGAAAACTCATAGACTATAAATGTTAATTCTGTATAAGTTAGTTGTTTATTTTGATGATGTTTTTCTATGTGAGAAAATCCTGTTAAACAACATGTAATCCCATGTGTATACCAAAGATATTTTAGTAGCAATCCTGAATCATGAAGAGATGCTAACGTGTCTTTGTACGATGCACAAGAGGACAAACTTCTTTGTTGAAAAGTTTCCAACTGGTCAATTATCAAAGATTTCTATACACTTGAGACTAAAGACTGAAATAAAACATACCGACTGGAAAAGTTGTTATGAGATGAAATAGAAAATATATGACATATATTCCAAAAAATTGACAATAAAGAGCAAATAAATGAAGAAGAAGCAGAAAGAATGGCTTTATTTATTTGATTCCAGGCATTTAGGACACCCTATAGAATAAATTGGTATAACTCAATTGAAACTCAAATGATGCAAAAGATGATGATGGTACAATTTGCAAATGAAGACAGAGCAAAATCGACATTAGAAGCAATGAAAAGAGACGGTAAAAATATAAATATGACACCAAAAGAAGCAATGGAACATTTTAGAGATTGAGCCAAAGACTGGACTGTAGAAAATAAATACATGAACATTAAGATGATGGTTGAGCATGCTACAATAACTGCTAAGAGAATTCTTTCATCTCATTGGATTATCTTTTATGATGATTTATGAAGATTTATAACTTCAGATAACCCTTTATATCTAAGTAGACCAAATAACTATTCACTTTGATTGTCCGTATGATTATATACAGCCCATACAATTAATTTTCCAATTACGAAGCACGCGTATTTATCATGTCATATTGATGATGTGTGAAAATTTAATCCACAGGAACACCCAAGATGTACTTATCATAATAATTTTTCAGAAAAACATCTCAGACTGATGAATATGAATTCTGCTCGACATATCGATAGATGGATTTTATGAAAAGATGACAATACAATCTCTGAAGTAATGTGATTCTTAAAATGAACTTTCTGAGATACTGAAATGAGAAAATTATTAGAAGAACTTGCCAAGGAGAGTTGAATAAATATCCATAATTAAGTGTATACATAGACATGACTTATCAAAGTAAATCATTTGCACTATGCCTCAAACTAGTATAGTTAAGGGAGTTTATCTCCTTTATACGACAGCATGCAACTCATTACAAAAGAAATAGAAGCAAGGTTTGAGGAAGTGGGAGAACAACTCCATACGAAAGACCCGTTGATTATCTGTAAACGATTCTGTCCTCGAAACCAGCGAACACGATATGTAAGCGAGCGAAGACCGAAAGAAAGAGTCTGATTTGGCTACATTATCTGACATTACGGAGAGCGAGGTTATTTCTCTTTAGATGAGATAGAGAGTATCGAATATTATGGAATGAAAATAGAACGTGATGTCTTCTTTGAGGCATCACTTTTTAGTAATCTCAAACTTCCAAGATGCGTGTAGCTATCTATGCTCGTATTAGTACTTCAGATGGAAAGCAAGACTTAGAAAGTCAGTTGATTCATCTTCGTAGATATGCTGAAGCTCGTGAATGGGAGACCTATCATATCTATACAGATAAGATGAGTGGTGCTAAATCCAATCGCCCTGGGTATCAGCAGATGATGAAAGATGCAACCAAGAGAAAATTTGATATAGTTTTGACCTATCGTTTTGATAGAGTTTCTAGGAGCACCAAGCAGTTACTCCATACGCTAGAAACACTTAGAGTGCTTGGTATAGATTTCGTCAGTTACAATGAAGCTATTGATACCTCTACTCCTGCTGGACAAATGATGTTTACGATAGTATCTGCATTTGCTCAATTTGAGAGGTCGATAATACAGGAACGTGTAAAGGCATGATTGGAGAGAGCGAAGCAACAATGAAAGAAATTATGAAGACCGAAGAAAGATATCGATATAGATAAGATACTAACGCTGAGAAAAGCGTGATACTCTCATAGGCAAATCGCAAATAAGACAGGTTACTCGTCCTCGATGGTACAAAGAGCCATTGCATCAAAAACCTCTCAGGAGAGCGAAGAATAATAGCCCATTTTCTCTATCTCAAAATCAGCAATTCAGGAGACCCAAAAACATTTCTTTTTGATTCATACTGTTATTGACTTTTAATATAAAATATATATTAAGTATAATAGGTCAGTTCATTAACAAATCAAAAATTATCAGTAGATGGAAGATAAAAAATTATCCGTTCAAAGTCTTTTGCATTCTTGGTTAAACTACAAAATAAACCATAGAAGTGAAGCAAAAGCATCTATACTTACTTTCAAAAAATATAGTCCAAAATCTGTCTTTTCGATGGTTATGGCTTTACTATTTTGGAAGTTTGTTCGCACAGAGGTTAATCCAAATGCAGACAAGGAAACTCGTTTAGAATTTCTTCGTTCATTTGTTAACCATAAGTTTATGGTAATATCTTTAGTTGCAAAGCTTGAGATGTTACCTGATACAGTATTCCGTAAGTGGTTATGGAGATACAATGTTGATTTTATGTCATTTGAGTCTTTTTTGCGAAGACTAAAAGGAACGCAAATCAATGCTTTATATACTGCTTGGGATAGTTTATTCTCAGGCACACCTGAAACACCATTGGTATGTACATTGAGCTTTAGAGACAAAGTCCTGAATTGGTTTGGAAAGTACAACGTATCGAAGCTATTATTAGCTCCATACAACTTCGCAAATCGTTATATGAGTAAAGGCTCTTGGGCTTATTCATTGCTAGGTCTTGACTTTGGTTTTGGTAAGTATCCAAATGGCATAAACGATGATGCAGAAATCAAAGATAGAAGTATATCACGTTTTTTATCCATCAAGAACCATATCAACGATTTTGTTGTTAATCAAGAAGATGGAAAATATTGGTGGCTATATCGCACAGCTAGGTCAAATTATGGATGGTTTCCCAATCGATATGTAGAGATAAAGTCTCATATATGTCCTGGATTTTGGTTTACTCTCATCATACATTTGATGTTCTGGGTAATATCACCATTGGCATTCACGTCTATTATGACTGAGGCTGTTGTGAATGGATTTACTTGGGGAAAAGCAGGGTTACTATTTCTGACAGGAATGACTCCATTATGGATTATTTCTTGTATTTGTATGTTCTTTGCGTCCTTGTTTGGTGAATACGAAGATGAAGTCAAAGATGTAGGAGCATTTTTGGGTGCAATATTCATTGGTGTAGTTGTATTAGTAATATTGTATTTTGTCCTCTTATGGTTGTACTTGGTAGCTGCATCACTATTTACAGAAACTTTCTTTGGATGGGATGGTGCATTTGTTGCTGCATTGATATTGTTTTTGCCAGTAATACCACTTTTGCTACTCCTATTAAATAAATTTTTGGTAGAAGGTGCAGATGTTGATATAAAATGGATGGAAAGAATATCTGATAGTAAAGCATTACTGAGAACTTCACAGGTTTTCTTCACTCTGTTATTCATATCTGGCTGTATTTGGTTCTATACGTATTTAGGTACGTGGTTTATTAACTCCATAGTATGGCTTGCTCAGTCTGTAGTAGCATATCCTTTCTTTACAGCTTGGACTTTGCTCACAGCATTCTCGGTAGTGTCTATGGCAGGATTATTCTATACACTACGGTACCAAGAAGATGAAGAAACCTTTGCTAAACAAGATAAGTACATTCAACGACTTAGCTTGGTTTGGATTGCTCTTACATTAGTTTCATTTGGATACGGAGTTTTTGCACACGGTGCTTTCGCCTTTGGTTTTGGTGCATTTGGAATAGCATTCGTTTCTGCATTTCTTCTCATAGGTATTGTTATGGTTATAATTATGCTATCATCTAGCAAAAAAGTAAACCAAAAAACGATTGCCTATAGAAATGAGATAAAGAATACTGTTTTAGATACAGTTGGTAGATATAGTGGTATTAAGTACATAAGTGTTGATACTTTCTTTTCAAACCAATGGATACGTTCGTTAAGTGCAGATAAGAGACAAGAAGTACTTGCCAAAACCATTAATATATCTGAAACAGTTTTCACATATGAAAAGTCCGAAGATAAAACGTGGTGGCATAGGTACAAGTATCTTTCAGCCTTATACGCTGTATTGGACGAAGCTCTTTACGTAGAAATGGTTAAAATTCACGAGGATGTGTATGATGTATTCAGTTACAATAAACACAAGCAACGAGTGATGAAATACGTTATCAATGGAGTTCCTTACGAGAAAGCAAAATCTCGTGTATTGAAGCAAATAGCAAATATCGATGCACGACTTGAGAGAGTTAAAGATTTCTTTGTTGCAATTGGAAGACCAATTGTTTCATTGCTTAGACTAATAGCTAGACCGTTTAGCTGGCTATACAAGAAGATTGTAAATACTAAGGAAGACTTACAAAACATTTGGGAATTGTTTAATGAACGATGCCCTTATATAAGTCGTCCACAAAGGCTTGATGAAGCATAAATTTGAACTGACCTTCAAGTTTCATACAAGTCGAGGACTTATCGTTATACGGTAGGTCCTTTTTTTATTGGCAAAAAGGACCTAATTCTATATGATGTAGTTGCCGTAACTAATTTTGTCAAACACCTAACATTTTTTGTGATTACTACATAATGGGAACAAAAGGGCATCAAGCTCATGGATATCCTATTGTGTAGTAATAGACAAAGGGTTACGGCACCATGCAGTTTGGTGCCTTTTAGTTTTGTAAAAAAATATATCATGACTAACCCTAAATCACTCACTGAAAAAGTGAAGTCATTTCCGTACAAGAAGTTTTTCCTATGGAGTTGAATCTCGTTTATTTTGTTCCTTATGTGCTCGGCTTCCGTCTGAACAAATTATTGACTGCTTTTACTTATCATAATTCCGTTGATTCCGATTCGATATATGCCTATCGATGACAAGTCTATGCTAGAAAGAATCAAGGACTGGAAATCGCACAAATGAAGAACAGGCGTCTCCGTCGTACTAGTACTGATACGGTTATTATCATCGCTAGGAAATATCTCTGCCAATAGAGAAAAAGCAGAAACACCTAGACCTATTATTGAATTGGTAAATACTTCTACAGAAGTGTGAACTGGTGTTATTGAGTATGAGTTGTCACTAAAAACACAACATACAGATACACTCAAAGTAAATGGAAATTCTGTTGTAACGAGTGAATGAGCTTATACTGCTACTATTCCACTACCGACTACAAGTACAACTATCAATATCATAGCTGAAAACAAACATTACAGTAAGAGTATGCCTATCACCGTAACTAGACCACAAACTGAACAGGAGGTGCAAGCTGAGAAAGAAGCACAAGAAAAAGCCGAAGCTGAGAGAATTGCTAAGGAACAGGAAGAACTTGCAACACTCAAAACAAAGCTACAAGAAGACATTAACTGAATAGGAAACTTTGACACTTCTGACATCACTTGAGACCCTACAAACCTTGTAATTACCTTGTGACTGATATGAGCGTATGTTGATATAGCAACGGAACATCAGAATCATACTAATCCTGAAATAGCACAGTTATCTAAACAACTTCAGGACAAAGTAAGTGCCTTACAAACGAGAGTATTTCCAATCATGAGGAAAAAATATGGAGAATATGTTGATACACTCATGCGAGAAAACGATATCGATGTCCGTACAAAATGAGCATACCATGATACTATAGAAATGGTTGGTTATCACTTTGCAGCTAATAGAAACATCAAAGATGTACACAACGAAATCAGAGACATGCTCATACAACTAAGATTTGTAAGAGCGAATTATAAGCGAACTGATTACAGTGAATATACATACTTTGAACTAGAATCTCCTAACGATAACGAGTTGGTTGATATAACTGATTAGTTGTGAGTATTATGGAATAGAAGACTACCTGCTTTGTTTAGTGGGTAGTTTTTTGTGGAAAAAACATTGTATTATAGTATGAAAATGAGGGTCTCAATATGTCTATGTGTCTGTCTACACATTGCACATCTGAGTGAAATATATATTGTGTGATTAGTTTTATTTTTCAGATTGAATCCTATGGTAAGAAAAAAGAAGAGAAACAAAGATATGGAGCTGGACCTTACTTGGATTGATTTTGATGATGTAAACAAAAAGTGGGAAAGTTTTGACCCAGATACTCCTGTAGAGAAGTGAAAGAAAAAGAAGTTAAGAGCTGCCATCTATATAAGATTAAGCACAAAGGAACAGAAGCAAGACGGTAATTGAGATGTTGTACAACTAAAAGCTATCAAGTCGTACATCAAAACAATGTGATATTTGTTTCCACCAAAGAGGTATATCTATACTGACTTATGAAAGAGTTGAGATAGAAAAGCAGAAGACAGAGATGGTATGAACAGATTATTTGAGGATTTAGAATTTACTATAGATGGACAAAAACCTTTTGATATAGTAATTGTCTGGAAAATTGACCGTCTAGCAAGAAATGTACAGATACTCTATGATATTATCGAAAGACTACAATCTTACTGACAAACAGATGATGATAGTGTTATGTTTGCCTCTGTTACAGAATCATTTGATATGAACACGCCGTTTGGTAAGGCATCATTTGGTATTTTATGAGTATTTGCAGAATTTGAGAAAGATGTTATTCAAGAAAGGACTTATAAATGAAATATGGAAGCAAAAAAGCAAGGTGCTTCATGACAAGATAAGTACTGATATATCAAGGATAAAAGTAATCGTTTGATACCGTATGAAGAGGAAGCTCAACGAGTACGTTTCATGTATCAAAAATATGCTCTAGAAAATTGGAGCATTACTAAGATATTCAAATACCTTAGAGACCAACAAGTATTTATACCTAAGGTCTCAGGACTGTATAAAAAACAACGACATCTACAAAAAGATAGAGAAGAACAATTCAATGCAGCACTATCAGGTCTAAAACATGGGATATGTCATTGGACAGATAATACGGTAAGAAAAATTATTAGCGACCCATTTTATGCTTGAATTTATAAATTCAACAAACAGAAAAGCTATTACGACAAGAAACTTAGAAAAAGAGTTACTATAAATTTACCTGAAGAAGAGCGAGAAGTTTCAGAAGCTGGCTCAAATCCTTTGATTCCAATGGATTTATACGAAAAAGCAAAAGCGAGAAGGGAAGAGGGTAAAAGAGTTGGTAAAAAATGACCTAGAACATGAAGAAATCCCAACTATTTACTTACCTGATTACTGAAGTGTGATTGTTGCAAGCATAAAAGAAAAAATAAGAAAATGCTAACCTGGAACTGTAAAAAACAGACATGATGATGAAAAAGTATTTATCAATGTAACTGAAAGTCATCTGAAGAATTCAAATGAGATTTGAGATGTGGGGTACTACCTCTCTCACAAGTAGACTTAGAAAAGCTCGTATTGTATCATATCAAGAGAATACTGAACAATCCAAGATGAATCAGTAAATTGTTAGAGAACCATACCTATGCAAAAATGATAAAATCGAGAGCACAAAGTAGAGTAAAAAGATTTACAGAACTTCATAAGAAATCAAAAGTTGCTAAGCAGAGACTAGAAAACTTATACCTAAGTGGAGACTCAGTTATTAAATGAAAAGCCGACTATAATCGTAAAATGAAACTGATTAACCAAGACATTGAGGAATATAAAGAAAAAGCTATACAATCTAAAAAGGAGGTCAAAGATAGTTTCAATTTACAGTGATACATAGAAGCATTAGAGTTATTTAGGTCTATTATTGATAAGCAACTAGACAAAGTATTTGAGGATAAAGCTAGGGTTCGCTCACTACTTGAGTATCTTATCAGTGAAATCATTATTTACTCATCAGAAGTAGATAAGTGAGTGCCAGGTAATAAGTCAAGAATCACACAATACATACCTTATCGTATTGAGATTATATTCAAGCTGCCACAGGAGTTTGCTAACCATTTCACTAGTCCTTTGCCTGACTGAAACGATTGGACGGACTGACCAAAATGAACTGGAGATTTACAGAAGGATTGATATAAGAAGATTAGGAGGCAAAAGAAGGAGAAAAGTGATTCTATTACAAGTACTTCAGAATTACACAATAATCCTACTCAATCCCCATACGGGAATCATCACCACTATTGTGGTCTAAAATACTATAAACAAGCGATTTATGAGGGGTTTGATACTCCT